>JBBPBX010046089.1:0-26735 GCA_038048925.1 Garcialebias charrua | reverse complement strand
TTCATGGTCTTTATCCTCCACAAAAAAAATGCTCTCAGTACATTTATAGAAATATCTGGGCCGGCAGAGAGGATCTGGGTCAGAACGATCCCACTGCTGTCCCTCGGGTCCAGTCTGGTTCTCACAGTACCAGAATAGAGCTAGTACCTCAGAAACTCAGCGTTTCCACCGCCGTCTTCTGGAGCATCAGGGTCATGTGGTCTGATGGCCACCCCACACATAACACACTGATCCTGGGATGAAGACAGATCGCCAGGGTTCTGAATGGACCGACTGGTCACCTGATCAGGAAGAGAGGAAGCCTTATTAACAATGAAGAGGAGTCAAATAAAAAAAAAAACATTTCATTCGGTTCATTAAAATCACGAAAACCGAGGAAAGATGTGAACTCCACTCGGATTTATTTGAGATATTTTTTCTTAGAGAAGAACTTCCTGGAGAATAAAAATCATGAGGCTCAATAGTTCCCACAGAGAATCAGATCAATCAGTTTCAGCAACTACAAACTAAAATAAATCTGACTTTGACTGAGTAAATGTAATCATTTCAGATGATAAATCGAATACACATTCAAGACAACCCCCTGCTGCTTTAAATAACTAAAACTTAACTCCTGGTGCTTTTTTTTGTTGTTGCTTTAAAGCTGCAGTATGTAGCTTTTTTTATGAACATATTTCTTCACTCTGTCACTACCTCCTGACAGACTGATGTTAGCCAGGTAATCTCTGAAAAAAAAAAAAAAAAATATTGTCCCCTTGCTTCTCCAGGTGGTAAATAAGCATTTCTAAAAAGAAAAGGTGACCCGCCATTTTCCAGCCAATAAAAACAGAGTTTGTAACCAGCCAATAAAAACAGAGCTTGAATTTGAATCAGCCAATAAAAACAGAGCTTGAATTTGAAATTCAACAGACCACAAGGGGGCAGAGCCACATATGGCTCTGAGGGGGAGGGATCAGAATGCTTTGCCTGTTGAAAATATTTCTAACTGCTGCAGTTCTACAGAAACTGCATACTGAACCTTTAAATAAGCATAAAATGCATCATCAGAGCAAAGAAAGAGTTGAATAGCATATATTTTCCCTGTCTTCTGCTTAAAAAGAATAATCTAGGATTGTGGGAACCTTTAATTTCTGTTCAGGGTTGCAGGGGGCGGAGCCTATCCAAGCTGAACTTGGTTGAGAGGAGCTCATCTATTCTAATTTGATGGCTGGAACAACATCATTAAAAACATGTTAATGACACCATCTGTAGAACTGATGAATATCATCTGAGCTAAGTGGGTTACCATAGAAACAAAGAGTGTCCTGTTGAACATGGATTCATTTGAATAGATTTGAATGTGACCCAACAACTAACCAAACTTTCTCCTGATCAAAGTCAAAGTCAACTTTATTGTCAGAACTGCAATATGTACAGGACATACACAGGATTGAAATTGTGTTTCTCTGATAAATGTAAAGTCAGGTAATATATTTGATTATAAAAAAAAAAACAATGATCCATTCCTTGTCCAATATCACTGTCATTCAATGTGGAACAGAGTGATGGACCAGTCCGAATCTGTCTCTGAGGAAGGACCGGGCCAATCAGTATCCGTAGAACAAAGTAGTGGACCATTCAATATCATTGGTACATAGTCCTGAGTCAGTGAGAATATGACTAGACAGGAAAAAAGTACTGGGCAACAGAATCTGGAATGAAGTAATGGACAGGTCTTAAGATGTGTTGGACCAATTGAAATTTGTGGAAAAAGGCAACAGACCAATACGAATCTGAGGTATAAGTGAAGAACCAATCAAAATCTGGCTATGCAGAACAAAGTTTTGGGTCAAACAGAATCTGGAACAAAGTAATAAACCAATCAGAACCCGTGGAACATTGTCCTGGACCAATAAGAAATATTGGACCAATCAGAATTTGTTGAGCAAATGGTCCAGCAAGAATCTGGAACAAAGTTATGGATCAGTCAGAATCTGTCTCTAAGGAACACCCACTACTCAGTCAGGCTCATCAAACTCAGTTTAAATTGAATGAGCAAAAACTTCACAGAAAACAAAGAAATCTTACATTTTTTTCCTCCTCTTCTGCTCTCACGAAGTCCTCTCCCAGCAGCTCAAGCTGTTGGTCCTCTGGTCCATCAGAAGCCGGTGCCGGCTGCAGAGCAGAGACACTTAGAACTGAAGGCCACCGTTGCATCTCAGCATCATGAGGTTCTGGAAGCAGGAGGTCTTCCTTGTCGGGGTAGAACAAATCCATGGGTTCCACGAGTTCACCAACTAGGTCTTCTGTGGGAGAACTTCGATCCAAATTGGAGTAAAACTGATCCGTGGTTCCGGAGAAACTGACTGACTCAGGACATGGCCTTTCTGTCTGACCAGTCAGCTTAGAAGAACCTGAATCGACAATGTCCTGCTGGGTGTCCACGAGATCCAAAATGTTTTCTTGGAAGTCAGTGGAACCCAAAAGATTCTCCTTTGTGTTTTTTAGATCCACAATGTTCTCTTGGACAGTGATTGGCTCTAGAATGTTCTCTTGGGTATATTCTGTATCCAAAATATTCTCCTGTGCGTTTTCTAGATCCAGAAAGTTCTCCTGGATGTTGACTGGATCTATAATGTTATTTTGGGTGTATTCTGGATCCCAAATGTCCTCCTGGAAGGTGACTGGATCCCAAATGTTCTCCTGGAAGGTGATTGGATCCCAAATGTTCTCCTGGGTACATTCTGTCCCAGTTTCAGGAAAGGCATCAGTTGGTTTGTCCTGGTGTCTATAAGACAGATCTGTGTTGTCAGGATTTACAAGCTGGTTTTCTGAGTTTGAAGAAGAACCCTGAACTGTGACGCCCCTTTCTTCTTGAGGACCCTCTTCAGGTGCACGTCCCTCATGTTTAATCTCATTGTTATCTACAGAGTGTGTCCCATCGCTGTCTTCAAATCTGTTGTGTAGAAGTTCATTTTCTATGTGGCACTCAGCAGAGACTTGGGCATTGTCCTCTCTTTGATCATGGTTTAGTCCATCTTGACTGTGAGGACTTTGGAGCTCTGAGTTGCCATGCAGACTTAGTTCTCCTGGGTCAGACTCTTCCTCCTGCTCCTCTGGCTCACTGGTGATGGAGATCAGAGGAATGTTCAGACTTATTTCAGATGTTCCCTTATTGTTGGTTGAATCGGTTTCTTCTAAAGCCTCTAAGCTGCTGCTTTCTCCACAGTGTTGGTAGTCATTTAGATGATCTTCATTCTGTACTTCTACAGGTATGTCAGTTCTTTCATGTAAATTTTCTTTCTCATTTCTTGAGTCCACTCTTTCGTGTTCTGGAAAATCTGCTTCCTGACTTTCAGCTTTTTCTTCGGGGGTAAATCTGAAATCAGTTTGACCGTTGATCTTTGTGTCTTGATATTCTTCCTGTTTCTCCAAGGGTCTCTGACAAGAAGTGGTTTCTTTATTAGATTGTGTTTCAGTGGAGGGTTCAAACTGGTTCAGGTCATCCACTTCAGGAGGATATTCAACATCAGAGCTCCTTGGTACTTCGGTCTCATACAAAGTATCAGAAGGATCTTGCTTGCTGTGTTTTGTAATATCAGGTTTTCTCACATAAGGTGTCATATCTGTTATCAGGTCTTGGTTGTGATTCTCCAGGTCTTCCTGGTTCTCTTTCACCTCCTTCTCTGGGATTTTCTCTGCCTGCCTGTGGATTCTCTCCTGGTTGCTGTCCATTGAGCTTACCCCTTCATCGATGCATGACTCTGTCATGGACTGTTCATCGGGAGCTCTGTCCTCCATGGATGACATAAACCCTTCATCAACTGGGGTCACGTCTACGGGTGTAGCCCGGTAAACATCCCAGGTATTCCCACTGTCCCACAAAGAACTGTCACTGTGACTCTCTGAAAACCTCTCAGGCATTAGCTCGTTCTCCACCCAGGAATCCGGTGAGTTGATGGCAGAGTCACCGATTAGTGACTCAGGCACCGATGAAGGCGAGTGAATGTAGGGCTGATGTGCGGGGTCACAGGCTGGGTCTTTCAGGACATCACTGGCCTGATCTCTGGGTTTTACATTCACTCTGCTGGAGACATCTTCTTCATGGGATGAGTCTGTCAAAATGTCTTCACTGGACCATGAGCGAGCTGCAGCCACCTTGAGGCATGGAGTTAGGACACTTCGGTCCTCTGACACTGACGATATCAAAACTTTGGGAGTGGGTTTGGTGGAGCACCTCTCAAATATGCTGGAGCACTGTCTCACCCTGCTGAGATGAGCGCTGTTTCTCTGTTGGTCTAACTCACTGTCACGTAAGTTGAGCCGGCCCATGGAGACGCTCCGTTCAATCAGCTGGCTGCATTCCTCGTTCTGTCAGAGGAACAGACAGGTTAACATTCCTAACAAACTTGTCTTTCAAGAGTCTACCATCAGATCTGTATCTACACCTCGTACCTCCTGTATGCCAGGGAAGTGCTCCAGGAACTGAGAAACATACATAATGATGGACTGCTCATCTGGTGGGTTAATAGTCACATCTAAAGAGGTAAAAACAAAAAATTACAGTCACAAATGTTCTGTTAAAGCTGGTCCTTTACTTTGAAAAGTGGACAAACACAAGGCCTGTCACTTCCAGAAGTCTTCTGGTCCTGACCCTCACTTTTACCTGTTTCTGTAGCAAGCCTCAGTGGTTCCCAACCTGGGTCCTTGAGGAACACCATCCTGGATATTTTAGTTGTTGGTTTTTGTTTTTGTTTTGCTCCAACACACCTGACTCAGTGATATAATTACTTCCTCATGTTCTGCAGAAGCCTGTTAATCACCCATTCATGTAAATCAGACGTATAAAAGCAGGGGAAATTTTAAAACATGCAGGATGGTGTTCCTCAAGGACCACAGTTGGGAACCATTGATTTAGTGTAACAAAGCAACAAGTGGGAAGTCAGGAAAAAAGTATTTTCAGTAAAATATTCAGTGTGGATTTTTATTTTTACTCTTTCAGTAAAAAAAATACTTGACATTTTTGATAAACCTGAATGAAAAGCAGCTTCTGCATCTGACTGACCTGATCTTACTTTGATCCCAGTCTCATGACTCAGTGGTTTATTTTATGATTGCTAATTTGTGAATCTCATGTAAAAAAAAAAAACTGCTGCTCCACAAAGTTAAATCCTACTCATTATCTGATAATTAAACCAGGAACAGAATTATATTTCACACAATGTCCTTAACCTACTGGAAGACCTTTATGATTCAGCTTGTGTTTATTATTCTTTGGCTCTTTTATCACTTCTTATCTTAATATCAGAACCGTGTCATAAGATTGGAATGACAGAGGGAGCCAGCCGGTGAGTCATGGTTTCAGCCATATAAGGGCGTAAACGAGTAAAACCAGAGGTCTTTGTGGTACCTTCAGCCTCCAGCAGCCGAGGAATACCCAGACTGTAGTGGGCTATCCTGAAGGCGTCCTCCAGGTTCTCACTAGGACTTCTCAGCAGGGCCTTCCTCATGTCCACCAAACTGGAGTCAATGGACTTAATGACGGCCAGAAAGGCTAGACCACTGGTCCAGCTTTTCCCAAAGTCCTGCACAGCCACTCCGTACCTGCAACACAACATGATGTCAAAACAGGGCGAGTCTTTTTTTTTCCAGCTGAGGCGTCTGTCTAAGCTGAAGCCCATATTATCCAAAAAGCACCTGGAGACAGTGATTCACGCATTCATTACATCTAGGCTTGATTACTGCAATTCACTTCTGTTTGGCGTCAGTCAAGCCACCATTGCGCGATTGCAGCTGGTTCAGAACGCAGCTGCCCGATTTTTGACCGGCACGCGCAGGGGAGAGCACATTACACCAGTCTTGGCCTCCCTTCACTGGCTACCGGTTCATCTTCGAATCCAATTCAAAATTCTCATGTATGTCTACAAATCGCTGAACAGTCTCGCCCCCGCCTATCTCTCGGATCTGATACACCCATATGTCCCTCCACGTGCTTTGAGGTCAGAGGATCAGGTACTCTTAATAGTTCCAGAAACTCGCCTTAAGCGCAGGGGTGACAGAGCGTTCTCTGTAGCAGGCCCAAGACTCTGGAACGAGTTACCGCTGCTCATCAAACAGGCCCCCTCCCTCTCGGTTTTCAAATCCCGGTTAAAAACTCACTACTACTCCATCGCTTTCAATGCCAGCTGATGTGTACTGGATCGTTTGATTTATGATCTGCAATGTTTTTATGTTTTTCGTGTTGTACTTCATTGTATGTGTTGCCTGTTGCGTGTTTGTTTGTCCAGCACTTTGGTGGACTTGTTCCTGTTTAAAGTGCTTTATAAATAAAATGGTATGGTATGGTATGGTTTTTATCTCTCTGAGGTTTCATATTGCACTCACTTCCGAGTTTTCCTCTGCACCCACTGCAGCAGCTTCTTGATGGCCTTGCTGTTCTCCCTCATGGTGGTGGCTACGGATAGTTTCTCATCAGATGGTGTGCTGCTGAAGGACGTGTCGGAGTCGGAGCTGGTGGGGATAGACGACAGGCTGGACATGGAGGGGAACTGGCTCCGGATGTTTCCTGTCAGTTCCTTGATCTGAGAGGAGAGGGGGGGAAAACTGATTATATTCTCATCCAGTCCTGAGCAGATCTGACTCCAGCAGGAAGTGGTTGAAGCATAAAGGTACCGTATTTTTCGGAGTATAGGTCGCACCGGAGTATAGGTCGCATTGTCCAATTATTACCAATAGATTGGAAAAATCCCTAGATAAGTCGCACCGGAGTATAGGTCGCACCTACGTTTAGCTCTGCTGCAAATGTCTGCCACAGGAGCGCACAGCAAGGCTTTTAAGAAGATTAACACTTAAAAACAATTATTCGTTTGATAAAAATTATAGCAAATATGTGTCTGAGCTGAACTTTTCCTTAATAAATGAACGTAATTGTGAAATGAGCTGGATTTTAAAATGTGTTTCGCCGAAAGTGATAAAAAGCCATATATAGGTCGCACCTGAGTATAGGTCGCAGGCCATGAAAAAATGATAAAAAGGTGTGACCTATACTCCGAAAAATACGGTAGTTGCAAAACCCAACAGTGCAATTTCTGGTTAAAAAAAAAACTACCGGTATATGAAAATTCATACAAATGTTAAATCACCTGGAAGAAGAGGATGATGTTCCAGATAAGACCCAGGATGATGGAGGAGTTCCCATCAGCAATGTCAGCTGCATCAATGCTCACCAGTTTTACCTGAAAACACACAGTCACGTATAAAATGTTTGTCACGATAGTTCAAACTTTAATCAGCAGAATAACAGTCGAATGACTAACATTCCTCTCCTCCAGGAAGGACAGGACCTTAGCGATGTTGTTGAGTCTGAAGATACGATGAGAGGACTTCTTGAAGCTGTGGAGCTGTGGGAGCATCCAGGAGGCAGAAACAGAGAAAAGTTACACAACGGCTCACAAGAACAAGAGTTTCAACTTGTGAGAACAACAGAGTCTGACCAGTCTGCAGCCTGAGAGCTCCTCCAGCAGAGCCATGAGGATATGTCCATCCTGGATGTCCTGGAACAGGTCCTGGACCTGGAGGGGCGGGTCACACTGTGGAGGGAGGGGGGATACAGGCTTTCAGATCTTCAACACGTACCTAAATGTTTTTGTTCGTGTGCAAAGCTCCAAAGACTAAAATCAGAGAAGAAAGATGGTCTGTGATGGTGCTTTGTTTACCTTTATATTGTTGCCATGGTAACAGCTGTTCAGATCCCTAAACTTCTGCAGCTTTTTTGTTTGTTTTTATTGATCGCCAAGGGACATCACTTTTTTAACTTCTTACTTTTGAATTTCACATCGTGATGCGTTCATCGAGTGCAAGAACGTAAACAAAATAATGATGCTTCTCCTTTGTCTGATGTTTGTATTCTTACTTTCTAATTGGTGGCGTCTCAATGTTCCCCTGCTCCATGCTGACACTGAACGCACCGCTGTATAGCAGCGTCATAGCGACATTGTTTTCTGAACATTAGTGTCTAACAATCCAACCCGATCTCAGAGTTCTTGTAGCAACAGTGCACCAAAGTTTTTGGATCTGAACGCTTTAAAGCGTGAACCCTCGTGCATGTTGTTAAATATTAAAGTGCAGCAGCTGAATAAAACGTGTCTCTGCTGGTCTGAAAGATGACAACATCACAAAAAATAATCCATCAAGTCAGTTTATAGGCTGATTATTTAAACCATCCTGCAAACAAAACCAGGCTGATCGGCTCATGGTTAACTGCTGAATCCCGAAAGCTCAGACACTACCTGATGGAGGAGTGGGTGGAGCTGCTAGTCATGTGACCAGAAGAAAAACTATGTGAGATTATGAAGATTTCAGATTTATTCGCTACATGGGAGGGAAGTGTTCGAGCCAACTTTTAGTCCTGACGTGAACCTGCCAATGCGGGGAGAGCTGAAAGGACTGGAACTTTCCAAGATGACTGAAAACAATGTTTGATTGTCCAATTAGTGGGTCAGAACTCTGACACCGAGCCAGACACACAAAAAGGGGGGAGAAGAGAGACTCATTGTGTTACAGTAGACAAAAGAGACAATCAGAAATCAAACTGAAGACAAAGAGACGCTGCAGACGATCTCCAGACACACAAATAAACCACAAACGTAATAAAGCACAACATCAGACCTTAATCTTTGCTTAAACCAGAAATTTATCATTTCTAATACAAACAAACAAACAAGCTAAAACGACAGTTCAGAGGATTCCCAATGTAATATGTTCTAATGGCCCTATTTGTCCCGTTGGAGCTTGAACACAGTCAGTGTTATGGTGAGTGGGAACATTATTGATTTGAAACCATTAAACCATGAACTAGACCCCCTCCCTAAATGTTCAGATGAGTAGATCGATGTGGAAGGTTGTGATTTGTCGGTTTGTTTGGTTTGCAGCAGCTGAAGACAATTTGCATAGGCAAAGATTGGACCACAAAACCCAAACGAGCTGAAGGTGTTGAGTTACCCGTGAGTCAGCGAGGAGAGATTATAGTGAGCAGTTTGTGACAAGAGCAGAGGAGATCGGGCCTCGGAGACTGAAGGTGCAGGAAGGCTACAAACCTTTTCCAGGTGGAGGTTCATCCATCGGGTGAAGGTCCTCTTCTGCACCCCCTCCCTCTCAACTGAAACACACAAACAAGTGGAGGATGAGAGGCTGCAGGAACCTGGAGAACACACACCTGAGTTACAAACCACGACAGAACCCGCAGGTCAAAGCAGCAACAAACACAAATCAATTAAATTGTTTATAGATAAATCCAATTTGTGATCAATTCTGATTTTATCTCCCAAACCTCATGAAATTAACTACATCAGTTTACAAACAAAAACATTAGGTTTTTATATTAAAAACTAAATAAAATCTGGATTATCTTATTTAATCAGAAACATTAAATGTTTTAAAGGAGAGTTAGTCAGAAATCTTGTCAGCTTTTAGAAGTTGCAGGTCTGAGAGGATTAACGCGTTTCCACACCAGCGAGTCGTCACCTCAAATATCCTGATGTTCCCACTGAGTGGGAGACCACAGCTGAAGCTGCGGCTTAATTTTAGCAGGGAGGGTTAAAGATTCATTCAGAAGCACACGGGATTAGGGCTGAACAATTTTAGAAAACTATCTAATTGCATTTTTTTCTTCCTATAAATTGCAATTGCGATTTAAAACACGATTTTAAAAAAATATCTTCTCAAGTATTTTTCAACAAATAGAAGCAATAAATCAATCTGTTTTATAATAAACAATGTCAGATTGATTTAAAGCAGAGATTACAATAAAGCAAACAAATCTATGCCTTTTCTTTTCATCATTTCTATTTTTTCTTGTTTCATAAACATAATAGTAAACATTTTAAGTGAACTTCCTAACTACTGTCTGAACTTCACGTGACAGTTAATAAATAAATGTAAAAAAATTAGATATGAAAAAAATTACTGTTTGAAGTGCAAACATTTCGGTCAGTGTCGGCTGATGCTTTGCTTACTTGAAGTTGAAGCACTGGTTGTTGTCATTCTAGCCATGCAACCATTGTAAATGTCTTGTGGTGTTTTTTTTTAAGTGTTGATAAAGATTTGTGTCACATGACCAGTCAAATTTCACCCTTCGCAATTAGAAAAGCTCATTTTACCATATTGCAATATTATTGCAAATGCAATTAATTGTTCAGCCCTACACGGGATCAGGTTCAGATCTCCACCAGGGTTCTGCTCACAACATGTCGGTGTGAAGATAAAACCATCAATTTTTAATGCTGGAGGAAATCTTCTGAAGACTCTAAAACTGACCTGTTAAAGCTACATGAAGCAAAACACTAGCTAAAATCAGCTGAAGGATAGCCAAGTGCTAAAAGTAGCAGAACACTAGCTAAAAAGTAAAAGGCGCAAAATGATGACTACCAGCTAAAATAAGCAAAAAGAGAATATGCTAAACAAATGTAGATAGAAGCATCAAGATGTTGGCTAAATGCTCAAAACAGCAAAAGGCTAAATAAATTAAGCAAAAAGGTAGCTACATTAAAGTGGCAAAAGAGTATAACTAAAAGCTAAAGGGAGAAAAATGTGAGCTAAAAGTAGCACAAGGATGAATCAAAGTTAAATGTAGCAAAAGAGTAGCTAAAAGTAGCAAAACACTAGCTAAAAGAAGATAAACGCTAACTGTAAGTAGCAAAAGGATCGCTAAAGCCGAATGAGTACTAAAAGCGGCAAAATACTGACTAGCAGCAAGAAACAAAGGAATAGTTAAAAGCAGCAAGTGGCAAAATATAAAAAATGTAGCAGGTGTAGCTAAACTTAAAGTAGCAAAAGGCTAGCTAAAAGTGGCAAAAGCTAGATAACTGTTAAACGTAGCAAAATGCTACCTAAAAGCTAAACGTAGCATAGCAGGACAAAAACAGAGCCAGTATGTTGAAGTGGATTTCAAAGAGAACAATGTTTTTGCAGGAATTCAAAGTATCTTAATGTCCTCTATTAAGAAAATATTTGTAAATAACAAGTTAAATACTTTGAAAAATACAAAAGTTACGAAAGACACAAGTCACAAAACCCCTCTTCTGAACGAGCTGAATAATGAATATAAAAAGTGTACTCCAGAATCCATCCAGAACCATCAGCTGGTTCTGTTTATGACTTGGAGGAAGTGATGGGAGGAGCTCTGATGGTGGTTACCATGGCAGCAGTGTCAGCTGTTACTCATTTCTATGCCCACCCCCCGCCCCCAACCTGAGCTGCCTGAGGTGTAGGCACAGAATCAGAGGAGGTGCAGAGGGGAGGGCAGGGGAAGGACAACATGAGGAGGTGATGAAGGAGGGAGACACAGAGCCCTGAGGGCAGAGAATAAACACGCCAAATGAAATCAGGAGATGTTCAGTTGTGAGGAGAAGCTTCTGTTCTGATCCATTAAGACGTGAACAGAACCAGACAGAGACCCAGTCCGAGCAGAGAACCTAAAGATTGATTTCAACTTGCTTTCAACGCTCAGCAATCCAAACTGTCATTAACAAGCAGAACCTTGACCTTCATGACCAGAACCGTCATCAACCAACTCATGAAGTTTCTGTCCCGAAATAATCTTCTTTCAGCTTCATCTTCAAAAATAAAACTATTGAGGACAAGTCTGAGCCTTCAGCTCAAACATCTCAGAAGAACACATTGGATTTCTACTCAGCCGATTCAGTCACTTCTGGTGTACCTCAGAGATTACAGTATGGATCCCAGTTTTTCTGTATAGTAGGTTATTTATTTATTCATTTATTTTTAATTATTATTTATTTATCTATCCATCTATTGTGTGTGTGTGTCCCTGTGGGCCGGGAATGAGTCTCTGCCTCAAACAAAATATTTCAAGTACTGTATCTGTCTTGTTCACAAATAATGGTAGGATAAGGTAGTGAGGGTATTGCTCTGGTCCATTATGGTGAAGAAAGAGCTTTGTAGCACTTTGAGATTTTTATTAATGAAAAGTGCATTATAAATTGAATTCATTATTATTATTATTATTATTATTAAACCAAAAGGTGAAAATCTCAATTTACTGCTCTGTTTATGTTTCAGCTCGCATATGTGGTCCTGAGATTTGAATCAGGAATGAAAGGAAATCCTGGGTCCAAGTAGCTGATATCAGCTCTCCTTTAAGGGTGGCTGGACTCCATCCTACAGGGGGAGCATGGAGTGTCTGCTCCTCCTCGTCGAAAGGAGTCAGCTGAGGGGATTCAAGAATCTGGGCTCACTGTCAGAAATCAAGGTACCGTACAAGCATGTACCGAAAAAGGTACTGTACATTGGCTTGAAAGTTGCTGGTACCTTAAGCAATAGTACAATTTGTACGTTTGTTTGTACGTTTAAAAGATGTATTTACAAATATATATATACATATAACTTTGGGGTTCAAATTTTATTTTAAAGGATACAAACAAAACAATATCATTCTTTATGGTACCATCCATGTCCATATGGGCAAATGCACCTTTTTTTGCTCCATTCTTGTACCTTGATTTTTATTTTATTTTTTTTACACTCTCTTCAGACCTCTCTCCCTTTTTTGGACATGCCCCACAGGAAGGAGACCCCAGGACAGTCCCAGAGCTCGCTGGAGGGGTTTTGGATATTCTCACTGAAACACCTTGGGATCCTCTAGGAGAAACTGGAAAGTTTCAATGCGGGTGAGGGAGATCTAACTTCCCTCCTACAACTCAACAAATTTTAAGCAGAGAAGTTCATAAACTTTGAGAAAACCTTTTATTTTATCTCCTCAGGTTTGTCCAGGTGTGCCCTGACATGCAGAAGATTCAACGCTAAAGTTTCAGGGTGAGATCAAATGTAATTCCTGCTCAGAAACACCTGAACTTTTCTGTTTTCTGACTGAGATAATTCACATCTGAACCCGAGAGCTTCGGCTCGTTTGTTATCATTGCAAACATCCAACGCTACGTTCCTTCACAGCAGCAGAGGCTTTAACAGCTCTGAACACACGGAGAGCAAACAGCACAAAGTGCCGATAAACTGAGATCATACAACAGGTCTATAAAATACGCTGTGGTGCTGTGTGGAGGTAAGCTGACCTCTGATTAGATCCACACACACAACCAGGAACCCTGATGGAAACCAGTAAAACATCAGACATCCCTCTGTGTTTGTTTTGTTGTCAGCCTCTGATTGGATAAAAGAACTATTGATTAACCTTCAGCAAAAGGTGGAGATTAAAACCATGGATGTGTTCTTGTCCCGAAGTGGAAAGTTAAAGACCCGATCAATCACCTCAACGATCTGAGCCTCACTCGGTTAATGAATCTGTAAAAAGTGTGAAAACTTCACCAGCTTCAGCTGATCTGAGGAGCAGAGGCGCCAACGCTGGCCGCTAAATGACTGTTAAACAAGCTGAAACTGAGCTGTAAAAAAAACAAAAGAAGCAAATTACAAGCTAGAATTACCAAAAGACAGGCTAAAAACTACGATAAATATAACAGAACAAAAGTTAAAAGCAAAAAATAGCCAAACCTTAGCCAAATGCTAATAGTTGTAATAGCCTAGCTAAAATTAGCAAAAAGACAGCTAAAATGAAAATAAATAGGAAAATAAGAGTTAAAAGCTAAAAATAGTAAAGGGTTAGTTAAAAGCGTAGAGCTGTTAAATAAAAGTTAAAAATAGAATACTGTAGTTGCTAAAAGTAGCAAACAGAATCAGAATAAACTTTATTATCATTGCACCAAGGTACACCGAGAACATGTACGTACAGTCGTCCAAAAGATGGACAGAGTGGACGAAGTTGCAGCTACACTAAGCCCGCGCTTATCTTATCCTTTTTCAGAATAATAATCTTAGATAGGAAAAGGGGGAGAGTCATGAGGGAAGATAGTGGTATTACAAAAAAGATCTTTCGCATCTTGTCTATCAGGACACGATTTGAGATATCACAAAACTCTACCAGCAAGCACACTTAAAAACAGATTACATATGCATTTGAGGTCGAGGTGTTGAGATTTGTCCATGAGCCTTTTCTTCAGATCGGCCACAGTTCTGATGATGTTGTTCAGCCAGCAGTTCTGATAAGCTTAAGCTAAAAAAATAAACTTACAGAACAACAGCTAAAATATTTTTTTAAGTAACAAAAGGATGGCAAAAAGTGTAAAAATGCTAAATAAATGCTAAAAACAGCAGAACAGTAAGTAAAAGTAGGAAAAGGCTAGCAAATATCTAAAAGTAAATATAATAGCTAAAAGATAAAATAGAAGAACAGTAGCTAAAAACATAACATAAAACTAAAACAAATGGAAGAGATCCCATTATCTTTTTAGGGACATATTTGTAAATAAAGGTAAAAATTAATTTAAAGTTTTAAAAAAATACAAACTCCCAACACGACCTGTATGAGCTGAACATTTTGATATGCAAAAGGCTAAAATAGCACAAAGTATAGAGAGGTACTTTGTAGACAGAATGTACAAAATAAAAAGTAAAAATAAAATACAACTGAAAAATCCTCTTAAACAGCATGAACCAGCTGCAGACAGCTGTGCCTCTTTGATGAGCAGCTGGTTAATGAGTCTGGAGGAATAACTGAGAAGTAATGAGGTGAAACGCTTCAGAACCTTTACTTTACGTCTTTAATCTCACTTTAATCAATTTGTCAGGATAAAAATAATACAAATTTTATTCTGTTCATATCAATCAGTGTATCACCAGGAGGATTCACAATTTGATGTATTCATACAACGTTTTGCATCGATCGAAACCCACAAATCTTAGCTTGACACACTGAAACACAACAATTTTAAATTAAAGTTTTATAAAATGTTGGGTGCTGAGTGGATTGTTAAGATTTAAAAAAAATTCTTTCTAAACGCTCCTTCAAATGTTTGATTTTATCCAAACTCTCCGCTTCATTTAGGTTCTCTCCCTGCTGCTTATTTGGCAGTTTTTTTTTCTCAATGTTAAAGGTGCTTTCACTCTAACTCTTGACTCTTTGAGCCACGTGTGAGTCTAACGTCTCAAATTACAGGCTTCTTCCACAGTCCACTGTGGTAACTGCACAATCTGGCTCCATGTAGCAGTTTCTCTGA
This sequence comes from Garcialebias charrua, assembly GCA_038048925.1. Taxonomy (NCBI): domain Eukaryota; kingdom Metazoa; phylum Chordata; class Actinopteri; order Cyprinodontiformes; family Rivulidae; genus Garcialebias; species Garcialebias charrua. The sequence continues at coordinate 11,673 of JBBPBX010046089.1, read as the reverse complement.
AGCTGCAGAGTTGATCTGAAGCTGCAGAGTTTATATGAAGCAGAAAAGTACTGTATAGGAACTTGAAGCAGCAGTATTTTGGAAGCTGTAGAGATTACATGAAGCAGCAGTTTATATGCAGCAGAGTTTTAACTAAGCAGAAGAGTGTATATGAAGCATCAGCGTTTATATGAAGCAGAAGAGTTTGAATGAAGCAGCAGAGTGTATATGAAGCAGCAGTGTTTTTGATAAAACAGCAGAATGTGTATGAAGCAGCAGCGTTTATACAGTATGAAGCAAAATAGTTTATCTGAAGCAACAGTTTGTATGAAGCAGCAGCATTTATATGAAGCAGCAGCATTTATATGAAGCAGCAGAGTATATATGAAGCAGCAGAGTTTATATGAAGCAGCAGAGTATATATGAAGCAGCAGAGTATATATGAAGCAGCAGAGTATATATGAAGCAGCAGAGTTTATATGAAGCAGCAGAGTATATATGAAGCAGCAGAGTATATATGAAGCAGCAGAGTATATATGAAGCAGCAGAGTTTATATGAAGCAGCAGAGTATATATGAAGCAGCAGAGTATATATGAAGCAGCAGCGTTTATATGAAGCAGCAGAGTATATATGAAGCAGCAGAGTATATATGAAGCAGCAGAGTATATATGAAGCAGCAGAGTTTATATGAAGCAGCAGAGTATATATGAAGCAGCAGCATTTATATGAAGCAGCAGAGTATATATGAAGCAGCAGAGAATATATGAAGCAGCAGAGTATATATGAAGCAGCAGAGTATATATGAAGCAGCAGCATTTATATGAAGCAGCAGAGTATATATGAAGCAGCAGAGTTTACATGAAGCAGCAGAGTTTATATGAAGCAGCAGAGTTTACATGAAGCAGCAGAGTTTATGAAGCAGCAGAGTTTACATGAAGCAGCAGAGTTTACATGAAGCAGCAGAGTTTACATGAAGCAGCAGAGTTTACATGAAGCAGCAGAGTTTACATGAAGCAGCAGAGTTTACATGAAGCAGCAGAGTTTACATGAAGCAGCAGAGTTTACATGAAGCAGCAGAGTTTACATGAAGCAGCAGAGTTTACATGAAGCAGCAGAGTTTACATGAAGCAGCAGAGTTTACATGAAGCAGCAGAGTTTACATGAAGCAGCAGAGTTTACATGAAGCAGCAGAGTTTACATGAAGCAGCAGAGTTTACATGAAGCAGCAGAGTTTACATGAAGCAGCAGAGTTTACATGAAGCAGCAGAGTTTACATGAAGCAGCAGAGTTTACATGAAGCAGCAAAGTTTACATGAAGCAGCAGAGTTTATATGAAGCAGCAGAGTTTACATGAAGCAGCAGAGTTTACATGAAGCAGCAGTGTTTTTGATAAAACAGCAGAATGTGTATGAAGCAGCAGCGTTTATACAGTATGAAGCAAAATAGTTTATCTGAAGCAACAGTTTGTATGAAGCAGCAGCATTTATATGAAGCAGCAGCATTTATATGAAGCAGCAGAGTATATATGAAGCTGCAGAGTTTATATGAAGCAGCAGAGTATATATGAAGCAGCAGAGTTTATATGAAGCAGCAGAGTATATATGAAGCAGCAGAGTTTATATGAAGCAGCAGAGTTTATATGAAGCAGCAGAGTATATATGAAGCAGCAGAGTATATATGAAGCAGCAGAGTATATATGAAGCAGCAGAGTATATATGAAGCAGCAGAGTTTATATGAAGCAGCAGAGTTTATATGAAGCAGCAGAGTATATATGAAGCAGCAGAGTATATATGAAGCAGCAGAGTATATATGAAGCAGCAGAGTTTATATGAAGCAGCAGAGTTTATATGAAGCAGCAGAGTATATATGAAGCAGCAGAGTATATATGAAGCAGCAGAGTATATATGAAGCAGCAGAGTTTATATGAAGCAGCAGAGTATATATGAAGCAGCAGAGTATATATGAAGCAGCAGAGTATATATGAAGCAGCAGAGTTTATATGAAGCAGCAGAGTATATATGAAGCAGCAGAGTTTATATGAAGCAGCAGAGTATATATGAAGCAGCAGAGTATATATGAAGCAGCAGAGTATATATGAAGCAGCAGAGTATATATGAAGCAGCAGCATTTATATGAAGCAGCAGAGTATATATGAAGCAGCAGAGTTTACATGAAGCAGCAGAGTTTATATGAAGCAGCAGAGTTTACATGAAGCAGCAGAGTTTATATGAAGCAGCAGAGTTTACATGAAGCAGCAGAGTTTACATGAAGCAGCAGAGTTTACATGAAGCAGCAGAGTTTATATGAAGCAGCAGAGTTTACATGAAGCAGCAGAGTTTATATGAAGCAGCAGAGTTTACATGAAGCAGCAGAGTTTATATGAAGCAGCAGAGTTTACATGAAGCAGCAGAGTTTACATGAAGCAGCAGAGTTTACATGAAGCAGCAGAGTTTACATGAAGCAGCAGAGTTTACATGAAGCAGCAGAGTTTACATGAAGCAGCAGAGTTTATATGAAGCAGCAGAGTTTACATGAAGCAGCAGAGTTTATATGAAGCAGCAGAGTTTACATGAAGCAGCAGAGTTTACATGAAGCAGCAGAGTTTATATGAAGCAGCAGAGTTTACATGAAGCAGCAGAGTTTATATGAAGCAGCAGAGTTTACATGAAGCAGCAGAGTTTATATGAAGCAGCAGAGTTTACATGAAGCAGCAGAGTTTATATGAAGCAGCAGAGTTTACATGAAGCAGCAGAGTTTATATGAAGCAGCAGAGTTTACATGAAGCAGCAGAGTTTACATGAAGCAGCAGAGTTTATATGAAGCAGCAGAGTTTACATGAAGCAGCAGAGTTTACATGAAGCAGCAGAGTTTACATGAAGCAGCAGAGTTTATATGAAGCAGCAGAGTTTACATGAAGCAGCAGAGTTTATATGAAGCAGCAGAGTTTACATGAAGCAGCAGAGTTTACATGAAGCAGCAGAGTTTATATGAAGCAGCAGAGTTTACATGAAGCAGCAGAGTTTATATGAAGCAGCAGAGTTTACATGAAGCAGCAGAGTTTACATGAAGCAGCAGAGTTTATATGAAGCAGCAGAGTTTACATGAAGCAGCAGAGTTTATATGAAGCAGCAGAGTTTACATGAAGCAGCAGAGTTTACATGAAGCAGCAGAGTTTACATGAAGCAGCAGAGTTTACATGAAGCAGCAGAGTTTATATGAAGCAGCAGAGTTTACATGAAGCAGCAGAGTTTACATGAAGCAGCAGAGTTTACATGAAGCAGCAGAGTTTATATGAAGCAGCAGAGTTTACATGAAGCAGCAGAGTTTACATGAAGCAGCAGAGTTTACATGAAGCAGCAGAGTTTACATGAAGCAGCAGAGTTTACATGAAGCAGCAGAGTTTACATGAAGCAGCAGAGTTTACATGAAGCAGCAGAGTTTACATGAAGCAGCAGAGTTTACATGAAGCAGCAGAGTTTACATGAAGCAGCAGAGTTTACATGAAGCAGCAGAGTTTACATGAAGCAGCAGAGTTTACATGAAGCAGCAGAGTTTATATGAAGCAGCAGAGTTTATATGTGGCTGCAGAGTTTACATGAAGCAGCAGAGTTTACATGAAGCAGCAGTTTACATGAAGCAGCAGAGTTTATATGAAGCAGCAGAGTTTATATGAAGCAGCAGAGTTTACATGAAGCAGTAGAGTTAGTTTCTCTGAAGTCTCTCCTCCAGGGTTCTAATTAAAGCTGTGGCTCCCTCCTCTCCTCCCACACAGGACTCACTTCCAGTTCGACGTCTGACTCAGAGATAAAAGTTAACGAGCAGAGCTTCACAGAGAAACGATGCTGGTGTTTCACATCAGAGCATCTGCAGGTCGGAGGAGCTGCTGCGTTAAATATTAATGCTGCGCTCTGATGGGGGGGTGGGGGGACGTGGGGGCTCCTGAACACTGCAGTGCTGCATCACCACTGGCGTTATGTAACGCCACAGATCACAGCTCTTCATTACTCTGTCTGTTCACATCTTCCTCCTGTTTCATCACAGCAAACGCATGAAACCATCTAAACAAATCTCAATAAACTGACTTCATCTCTGTATTCTGAGCTTCACAGCTTTGTTTGGTTTCAGCTGGTGAGTCATGATGAGAAACTTCTTAATATTTTCTGGCCTGCTGTCTGATCTCAACTGGCTCTGGTTTTTAATTTCCTCCCCTACATACCTGAACTCCCTCTGTCTTTGTTCTACCTGTTCCTCTTGTCAGATCTTCAGCTCAAGGTTTCTTCTGTCTCAACGTCTGCTCTGCGTTTTTCCACCGCCTGCCTCATGTTCTGGATTTCTATTTTATTTGATGATCTGCTGTGCAGCACCTTTTGTTTTGATGTTGCGCTGCATTTAGATTTTTTTTTCACATACTGTAAATGCTGCCTAAAACGATGATAATTTTAGCTTTAAGCTACAATTTTAGCTTTTAACCACCACTTTGCTCTTCTATTTGTTTTAACGTTACAATTGTAGGTAATCAAAGAGTAAAATTATTCAACATTTAGCAGATTATTTTTTGCAGAAAATGCATTTTTTTAGCTCTTTATAAGTTTATAAAATCATTATTAATAATGTTGACTTTGACAGCAGTTTGCTGAGTTGCTGTGAGGATGTTTTACGCAGCATGAAGCTGACAGTGAATGTACAGATGTTCAGACAGATGTTCAGATGTAAACATGAAGTGGGTCACAGTCTGTGAATCGGCAGGGTTAACCTCTGGCATTTTCACTGATGGCCTCCTGATGTTCGACCCCATCGACACAAACTCTTTAATCTGGCAAACCTTCAGCTGTTTCATGTCAGCTGATGAGTCACAGCATCTATAAAAACACAACTAAAATGGCCTTTCCACCGAATAACAAGATAAAATCCTCTAGTCAAGTCAAATTTATTTATACTAAAGCACATTTAAACTTAACTTCAGTTTTCTGATCAATAAAACTTTTTTAAAAATATTGAAGCCATTCATGGCTTGATGTCATTAAGACATTTTAACAGAGGGCGAATGGAGCAGGAAATGTTGGGGTTTAAGGGCAGATAAATCTGACAATCATCAGCATAACAATGAAATTAATGGCCATGTTTCCTCAGGATAGATCCCAAAGGCAGCAGATAGAGTGAAAATAAAAGGGATCCAAGAATCGAGCCCTGTGGGACCCCACAGGAAAGAAGCACGGATGTGAATACAGGTAGTCCTCGGGTTACAATGGTCTCGAGTTACGTTTCGTGGATACGACGCATCTCCCATAAAAAAAAATTTTAAATTAAATTTTTTTTTTAAAATTACTATGAAAAGCCGAGTCACGCAGTTTTACATCGTAAACGGAATGCGGAATACGGCGGATGGACCGGTTTTACATCGTAAACGTAGTGGTGGAGGAATACTGCACTGTACTCTAAAAAAGCTAAGTCTGGTCCTCTGGACATTCAAAAAAACAAAACAAAACTGTACTTTGAACGCGGTTTTACGTCGTAAAGAGAATGCGGAATACGGCAGATGGACCGGTTTTACGTCGTAAACGTAGCGGCGGAGGAATACACTGCACTGTAGTACTGTGAGCGTGGTTTTACGTCGTAAACGGAATGCGGAATACGGCAGATGGACCGGTTTTACGTCGTAAACGTAGCGGCGGAGGAATACACTGCACTGTAGTACTGTGAACACAGTTTTAAGTCTTAAACGGAATGCGGAATATACCATACCATACCATTTTATTTATTCACTTTCAACAGGAACAAGTCCACACCACAATATGGCAGATGGACCGGTTTTACGTCGTAAACGTAAAGCAGCGGCGGAAAATATTGTACTTTATGCGGTGGAGCGGTGGAAAATATTGTACTGTACGCGGTGCGGTGGCGGAAAATATTGTACTGTACACGGTCCAGCGGCGGAGGAATACTGTACTGTGAACGCGGTTTTACGTCGTAAACGGAAAATGGAATACAGGTACAGTGGATGGGCCGAGGAGAACGGCGTCAACAGCATCCTGGTAGGCCATTAACTCTTTTTTCCCTTCATTATGGCACCCAAACGTATGTGTTTTTTGATAATTATGTAGGGTACTGTGTTTGGATAGGCTAAGTGCTTGGTAATACAGCACTGTACATGTATATGGTGCAGTATGTACATATATTCGACTTACGTCGAAAATCAGTTTACGACGCCACATAGGAACGGATCTACGTCGTAAGTCGAGGACTACCCGTACACTACTTGCAACCTTAATACAGGAACTCCTGTCACTTAGGTACAAACAAGGTCAAAGAACTCCAGAATTAAACCTGCAAACGTAAAAAATATCAGCAAAAGTTTGAGCTCAGAGTTCAGTTTAATGATCAACCATGTCAGAGGTCCGACAAGCTGGGCATTCCCTCCACGTAAACAGTTAGCGTGCACGAACCAGAGTGCACGGTATCACAGTTCTGACCCTCTGCAGCTCTTTATAAACCACTCAGCTGTTCAGGAAGTCACTGTGCCGCTACCCTTTGACCTCTTTGGTTCTGCGACGCTCTGCCGCTCTGATCTTAGAGTTGTTCTTGTTCAACAGAACCACAAATGTCTTCAAGAGTCCTGCAGCAGAAGCACCGGAGAGGAACTGAGATAAGGGTAGCCTGTACTAATACCCAAATGTTCTAGTTCATTGCCAGGTTAAGAACATCATCATCATCAGAAACATAATTATTCCAGCTCACATCAAGCCTCCACAGCACAGAGGAGACATTTATTTGATATTTTTTACCACATCTAATCTATTGTGTTGAAGTTTGGGGGAAGGCATGCAAGACCACAACCACGCCCGTTTTTACTCAACAAAAAAGAGCAGTGAGGATAATTACATGTAAACCATACCGTCACCCATCAAATATATTATTTGAACTTAAATTGTTAAAATTTTAAGATTTGGTGGGTTATAATATATTATTATTAATGTGCAAAGTACAAAATGCCTTACTTCCCTCAAATGTTCAAAAGTTTTTTATTAAGAGACTGAGTTCTTATAATTTGAAGGGAACTGAGATTTTTGTTAAATCCCAATATCGTACCAGCTTAAAGGGACGCTCTATTTCCATTCAGGGAGTTGATTTGTGGAATAATTTGGAAAATGATACTAAATATGCCAAATCTTTGTCTGTGTTCAAGAAAATGGTTAAATCTAAGATGTTGACAATATACAAAAATGCCTAAAATGCAGTTTTATTGTATATTGTATTGTAAACTATTGGACAGGTTATGAAGTTGATATTGTTATTCATTTACTCATTGAGAAATATTAATTGACTGTGTTTTTTTTAATTATAGATTGATTTGCTTGTGTAATTGAGAAAAAAAAGGGGCAGTTAAAATAAGATTTTTTTCTTCTCACTGCCTCCTTTTATTTTATGTTCGTTTTTTTATTTTCCAATTTTTTCTTTCATACTGTATGTAAAGTTATTTTTTATATTGAATGTAAAATGAATAAATAAAAAACTAAACTAAATATTTGTCAGCACAACTAACCTGACGAAGCAACAAACTGCAGATCAGACTGAACCTTCAGGGCGAACCTGGACTGTTCTTCCTCTCAGAGCTGACGCTCTGTTCCTATACCATACCATACCATACCATTTTATTTATAAAGCACTTTAAACAGGAACAAGTCCACACCAAGCTCTGTTCCTCCTCATGTCTGACTCAGAAGAACCAAACCATTCGGATCAGCAGCTGAAGAACCCGATGAGTAACCCGAGTGCGGGTCAGAAACTAATCTAAACCTTTGAATGAAGAGTCCCCGCTCCGTCAAATCAGAGCGAGTGTTCCTGATAAATCTGCCGTCGGGCTGAGGTCACCCTGCCGGTTAATGAAACCAACTGCAGCAGCTTAACGGAGATTAAAGATACGAGACGATGTGAAAGAATCAGATGTGACCAGGTGATCTGATTGATGTTAACTGAGAGAAACACTGAAGATGTTAAACAGACGTTTCAGGTTAATGTTCAGCTGATTTCTTGGGCTGAACAGCAGGAAAACCAGGAAATCTTTAAAGAGACATGTTTTACATAAGAACCAGAATTCTTTAAATGACTCTGAATCAAATGTGTGCTTGATGTTGTTTATTCCAGCTCCCTACTGATGATGTTTTTCTGCTCCTGATGAAGCAGCAGGATGGGAGTTAGAAAAATAATCAGACTGGTGTTACAATAATCCAAAGAAGGATCTGAATGCGACTCGATTAATGTTTAAGATCCGTAAAATAAAAAGCGCCACCAGAGCTGAAACAACTCCAGCATTCAGCCTCTGACCGATGCAATTATCAGGTTATAAAACTACCGTGGACGCAAAAACTGGACGAAACAAACAGACCGAGTCAGCTGAAAACATGAAACACAAACAGCAGAACAACAAACTAATTACTGACTTTAAAACTGAACAGAGACACATTTAAACCAGAGAAACTGCAATTGCTGACAACATAATCGGAATGAAATCTGAGAGCTGCATGACTGCTTAGGCCTACTGAAAAAATGAAAGTGGAGTGAAAAATAGCTGAACTTTTGTTAGTTAAAATATTTACAGAGGAAAAGGAAACACAGAAGGACAACAATGGAAAAAGAACAAAAAAACAAAAAAAAAGATGTATAACAGGATGCATGAAAAGACTTAAAGGACAAAACAGATGCAAAAAAAGAAACAAAAGTATACAGATGGAGACAAACAGGACACATAAAAACACAAAAAGGACATGTAAGTGGACAGGTCTGCATACAGACACAATATGAGCAAATTTACCAACATAAACCTCAAACAGTGCAAAGTTTTGAAGAATTTCAAGATATTTTAGGAGAATTTGAATGAGAAAATTTAAAGTAGGGATGCACGATATTATCTGCATGGTATTGTATAATATAAAAGGTGCTGTTTATTTACTGTATATGTGCATATATATATACAGGTAGTCCCCGACTTACGAGCGAGTTCCGTTCCTACGACTGTCTCGTAACACGAAATCTCGTACGTCGGAAACCCGAAACACGTGTTCTCGTAAGTCCGGATTTTCGGTCGTAAGTCGGAAAATGTATGCTAGCGCTACTACGAACACTCGTTTTTCATCACAAATGTTCATACTAGTTCATAAACATGCTCAGAAACTTGTTTCCAAACGGTTAGCTAATACACTTTCATCTAAAAACACATAAAAGTGCTGTATTTTTTGTATGTTCTTTACAAATTTACTGCTCGTTCGCCAGCTCGTAAGTCCGGAACCTCGTAAGTAAGAGCGCTCGTAAGTCGGGGATAACCTGTATAGGGCGCTGTTTTGTTGGACAACCCAGTGACAAGGATGCCTGCAGTGCCAGCACGTTATGACATCACGCGCACCATTGAGTTTAGATTTGTGAAAAAATTATAAATTTGCACTGTTTGAGTGTTGTCGTTGTGTTAGAGTGTTAATGTCATGAATAAATTTGACATTAAACACAATCCAAGTTGAAGTGTTACATCATTTTCAGCCCCCTTTTAGGCATCTGGCATTGGTAGCAGGCCAAACTAACAAAGACTATGCAGAATAATGTAGTAATTTCACTCCACATCATAGAAGGCTATGTAGTCTCTGTAAGAAGATCTAGGGGGAAAAATATCAGTATTGGTATTGGTTATCTGCCAAATAAGTTTAAACATATCGGCATATCGGATATCGTCCAAAAATCCAATAAGGTGCATCCCTAAAATAAAGTTCAATATTTTAAACAATACAAAAGCCAAAAGTCACAGCTGTAATGTCCTGAATGAGCTGAACATTTTGATATCCGAATAGCTAAAATAGCTGAGTGCACGCTGAAGCCCAAAGAACCTATAAGAAACTTTAAGGTGAAGCTGGTTTCAAGAGTCAAAGGTGTATTGTGAGGATGCTGTTGTCATGGAAACAAAGATGCAGCCCTTCTTATGAAACAGAGACGGGAAGTGCTCTGCCGACGCGTTTCTGTCCGAATAAACCAAAGCCCAGCCGTGTGCGTGTGCGCGCGAGCGTCTGATAGAAAGCAGCATTCCAGAGCAGCAGTGAACCGACGGTCCCTCCATCGGAGCGTTGACCTTTTCAAACTAACAGGAATATTTTTGGAGCAGGAAGTGAACTTCCAGTGAACACAAATATTCAATGTTTTTCATCAGAATCCAGTCAAACAGTAACCAAACTGTTAAAGGTTACCACGCGTGGCCTTCAAGTCCAGTTCATTTTCCCAGAATGCAGTGCGTCTGTTTGCTTCAGAAGGAAACTGAGTGTAGGAGGACTGAGACAGGTGTGACATCAGTAAGGATCCCGGCATGTGACTCGCTGAGAGCTCTGCAAGAACAACAATAACAGCAGCAGCAGCTCTGGGAGTTCTGCTGGGGTCACAGTTGTTTCTACCAAAACAGAGACAACGCCACGCCTCAGAACTCACCTGGAGCCTCAGCAGCTCTTTCACAAACACGAGCTAAAACACTTCACCTGAGGCGTTTCACCTCATCGACCCACGGCTCTAACTGAGACCTGCATGGGTCGGGTCTCGCCAGGTTCAGAACAGGCAGGCTGTTCTGCTCCAAAAACATAAGTTCATAAATGTTACAGAAACAGCCGGAGGCGGCTGACATCAGCTGAAGTTGTTTACATATAACAGATGATTGATGGAAAATGTGTTTCTGTAACAATCAGGATGTTACAGATTTACGTCTGACAGCGAAGAGTTCTGCTTCAACTCAACCAGCGGGACTTTTATACCTTTTGAATTTATTTAACTTTATTTAAAAATATTTTCTGTGACGCTGTGGTAGCTCATTGGTCAGTGCTGCAGTCTTGTAATCCTGAGGCTGAGGGTTTAAGTCCTGGTTGTGTCTGGAGGCGCGTTTAGTATAAAACAACCAAATCGTTCATTTTCACTCAATGTGGAAGGGGCAGCCAAAATAAAACCTAATTTACAAATGTTTTTCTTAAAATCATTTAGATTTCCTTAAATCAGCAAACTGTATGTTTTAGTCTTCATGCTTCATTTAGCTTTTAGCTGCTGCACTGCTACTTTTAGCTACCATTGTGCTGCATTTAGTTTTCACTACATTTTTGCAACTTTTAACATTTAGCTAGCCTTTTGCTAATTTAAGCTTTTAGTTGCCATGTTGCTGCTTCTTTAAATTCCCATTCTGCTACTTTAAACTAGCCTTTTGCTACTTTTAGTTTTTAGCTACTAGCCTTCTAATAGCTTTGACTTTCAGCTAGTACTGTATTTTGCTGTTTTTTTTAAAGATTTTAATTATCATTTTGCTGCTTTAATGGTTACAATTCTGCTGATTTTAATCTTTAGCTAGCTTTTCTGCTAATTTTAGCTTCCCGCTAGCTTTTTGCTACCTTTAGCATCAGGCCATTTTTTGCTACTTTTAACTTCTACCTTTTGATCATTTTAGCTAGCCTTTAATAATTTTGCATTTAGCTATCATTTTCTTAATTTAACCTTTTAGTTAGTCTTACGTTATGTCTAGCTTTTAATTAATCTTTTGGTACTTTTAGCTTTAAGTTATTTTTTTGCTACTTTTAGCTTGAAGCCAGGCTTTTGCTACCATTATTTAACCTTTTGACACTTTAAGCTTTTAGTTAGTCTTCCGTTATGTTTAGCTTTTAATAAATCTTTTGTTACTTTTAGCTTT
>JBBPBX010046088.1:10571-26735 GCA_038048925.1 Garcialebias charrua | reverse complement strand
AAGTCTTTTCTTGTCTTCCACAATCAACAGGTCAAAGGTTCCATATATTTACTGCTCCCATATTTTACTGCTCCCATATTTTACTGCTCCACAGCAAGAGCTGTGGAATAACAAAAGCAATAATCAGGCCCAAGTGCCATTTAAATGCTCACAATAAAAAACAGGAAAAAGAATAAATAGACTTACAGGTCTCAGATAAGCAGAATCAGAAATCCATAGGTTGTTTTTGTTTTTGTCATCTGTAATGAACAAATGTAATATTTTGAAATCACTATGGGGCATAACTGATTAATTTTTAGTAATATTAAATATTTAATTCAGGGACTTACGAATAATGAACTGGGTGACGTCACACGCTTCCAGGATCTCCGGATTCACGGCGGAGAGCGCACAGGAGTAGATGCACGTTTCCTTTTTGTTTGTTTCTGTCGGTCCACGGTGATGACTTCCAGCAGGAAGTGAAGGGAACAGGCGAGGGATTGCACAACCTCGGATTAAAGTTTAATTGTTTGCCCAGAGATGCAACACTAGTGGAATCCTTGACTCTCTGGTCTGGAGAGAAACTGCCATCTTTTAACTGGAAGGGTAAACGAGCTTGAACAGTGGAGCAATCAGGTGAGTTCACAGCTGTGATCCAGGTGCGTCTTTAAGTGTGGCAGGATGGGAGGGGCCAAGGGAGAACAAAAAGTGATGAGAGCAGCTCTGAAAATGAGCAGGCTGTCACACATCCCCCCCCTTGAGAGGTCCCGAACTAGTAAGGGAGAATACAAGTTACAATTTGATTTCACACACATTTTTCATACTCTCCAATACCACAATTATTTTGCCAATAAGTCAGAAGAAGGGAAGTCATGGAAATCTTCTTCATCACTTTCTTCATTGAATATGTCTAGAATTTTTTGGGCGCTGTGCGTTGTCCACTTCCTCTGCTGTAGGATAGCAAGGTTTGAGTTGTGATATATGAACCACACGAAGGTCTTCACCAGTGTCCTCCAACACAACCTCATAATTGATAGGGCCAGTCCTTCTTGTTACACGATAGGGACCCTTCCATCGTGGGGCAAGTTTGGCTGTGAATGACTGGTTGGCTTTGGACCAGGGGTGAGAACGGAACCACACCCTATCTTTCTCAGCGAAGTAACCATCTCTTCTTCCACGATCATAGTTTCGTTTTTGTCTTTGTTTGGCCCTTGTCTGGTTAACATCAGCCACTCGTCGATGCTCAGCGATTGCTGAGAAAAAGGCAAGCTGTTGATGAGGTTCATTTGACCAGGAAGCACATTCTTTTAGAAAACTGTATTGTTGTTTTCTATTGAACTTGAACCAGTAACGTTTTTCAGAAACATCAAACTGCAGACCAGAGAGGGAAATGAAATTAAGTCCAATGACTGCAGGGAACGTGAGGTGATGAGCAGACAGGATAACACAAGGTAAGTTTATGGACTGGTTTTGTAAGCTAATGGTGATCTCACTCCATCCCAAAGGTTGTCGTCCTTCTCCATCTGCTAAATATAAAGGTCCTCTCGTCCAAGGTTTAATTTCTCCATTTAGTTCATTCCACACCTTCTCATTTAGCAGTGTATAAGAGGAACCCGTGTCCAAAATTGCAGGTCCTTTCCAGGAATGTATGCTGATAGGAACTATCAACTGGTTTGGTAGTGAATTTGTTGAGGATGTGGCAGAAGGACAGTGTTCACTAAGAAATCCAGAGTTTGTGAGAGACCCAAGAGTCGCTGGGCTTGGAGCTGATGAGATGTGTGATGGATTGCTAGCCGGTTGAGGAGGATTTGAAGGTAAAGGGGATCGATTGGTTCCAGCATGTGGACAGGCTGCAGGGGGATGATTGCCTTTACAACGCCAACAGAATGGTTGAGATGGGCGATTGGGATTTTGGTTGTAGTTTGGTTGTCTTGGCCGTACTGTGTTGTCATGGTGAGGAGGTCTATGTTCAGCTGGCTTAGGGGGTAATTTTACTTGATTCTTGTGTGCATACTGTTGTTGGTTGTCTCGGTCTCTCTCCAGCTGCTGTCCCAGACGAACAAGTTCATCTACAGTTGTTACTCTGCTACTCCTTAACTGGCTGGCCAATGTAGGATTTATGTTTTTCAGGATCATCTTGACAATGTCCTCATCTTCAATCTGGGGTTTCCAGCGTCTGCACAAAGATTGGTACATATATATGAAATCTCTGATGCTCTCATTCTCTCCTTGAACTCTGGTCCTCACTCGTTCTGCCAGCTCGTCCTCATAGTCCTCAGAGAGAAAAGCGGCCTGAAACTGCTTTTGAAAATCAGCCCAGGTATTAACCTTGTATCTGGCTACATCCCACCAGTCTCTGGCTGTGCCATGCAACACATTCCTTAATGTAGCCATAAGTTCTTCATCTGTTAATGAATTTAGAGCCAAATAATCCTCACACCGTTCCAGATATTGTAGAGGATCAGGGGGGTCTTCTAATTTTCCATACGTTGGAAACAATAATTTCACAGGGCTCTTCCCCTGGTCTCGACTCCTGTTTAGTAAAAAGGTGGTGCCACCTGGTGCTATACCAGGCCGAACAGTAGATTCCATCCGGGGTCTGTTGGCAAATGTTATTGATTTTGGTACACCTTGATACATGGTCTGTGCAGTGTCATCCATTATTGTGGTCTGATGGCAGGTCTGAACTGGTTGGATTTTTGTGACTATTTCCTCTGTTACAGATTTGATGGTGGTTTGACATGCTGAAATCTCCCCCTGCAAGCGGGAAACCTCTTCTTGCAGAGCAGAGATGCTGGCTGTAACTGGGGTGAGAAGGGATTTGAACTCCTCTAGTAGCTCAGACTGATGGTGTTTCAGTCTCCATCCAAGAGCGGCTTTCGTTTGTGAGAGTATGTATTCCAACTGTGCATCCATCCGTTTGTATTGTTCTTGTCCATGGTCTTGAATTAATTTTTTCACGCTTTTTATTGTTGCGTCCCTCATATTGCTCATCTCCCATCTAACACTGGTTTTTATTTCCTCTATGGCAGTTTTTAACTCCGTTTCTGGAACATCAGGTGCAGCCAGTGTTTTGTGTTGGGCTTGAGAAGGAGGCTGTGGTACCAAAGGGGAATCCAACATCAAATCCAGCTTGGTTAATTCCATGTCCAGGAGAGAGTATGCTGTGGAGCATATAGGGGTCATCACCTTTGGGGAGGTGGAAGTGATTGGAGGGTGATCTATTTTGTTTGCTTCTGTGCTCATTTTATTTTTGTTTTTAGTTTTTATATTTATTTATTTATTTTTCAATGCTGATCATAAAGTTGTCATTCAAAAAACTGTCCCATCTGGGGTGCCATTTTTTATGTGACGGTTTTATTAAAAGGGGTGCCAGCCAGGTATCCCTCCTGACAGTTAGGATGACCAATTTTGAGTTACTTTTGTATTTTTTATTTTTTTTAACCTGTCACACAAGGACCATCCACTTAATGGTGTTGACCCTTTACAATTTGAATGACAAAAAAAACCCAACAAAACTTCATCCTTTTTTCTTTTACACAAAAAACAAACAAAACATCTTCCACATAATTTCACTTTTTTTTTTCAGGTTTTATATTTTTAAATGTCCATAAACAAAATAAACACAAATCCCCCCATCAAAAATAAGTTCTCAAGTCTTTTCTTGTCTTCCACAATCAACAGGTCAAAGGTTCCATATATTTACTGCTCCCATATTTTACTGCTCCCATATTTTACTGCTCCACAGCAAGAGCTGTGGAATAACAAAAGCAATAATCAGGCCCAAGTGCCATTTAAATGCTCACAATAAAAAACAGGAAAAAGAATAAATAGACTTACAGGTCTCAGATAAAGCAGAATCAGAAATCCATAGGTTGTTTTTGTTTTTGTCATCTGTAATGAACAAATGTAATATTTTGAAATCACTATGGGGCATAACTGATTAATTTTTAGTAATATTAAATATTTAATTCAGGGACTTACGAATAATGAACTGGGTGACGTCACACGCTTCCAGGATCTCCGGATTCACGGCGGAGAGCGCACAGGAGTAGATGCACGTTTCCTTTTTGTTTGTTTCTGTCGGTCCACGGTGATGACTTCCAGCAGGAAGTGAAGGGAACAGGCGAGGGATTGCACAACCTCGGATTAAAGTTTAATTGTTTGCCCAGAGATGCAACACTAGTGGAATCCTTGACTCTCTGGTCTGGAGAGAAACTGCCATCTTTTAACTGGAAGGGTAAACGAGCTTGAACAGTGGAGCAATCAGGTGAGTTCACAGCTGTGATCCAGGTGCGTCTTTAAGTGTGGCAGGATGGGAGGGGCCAAGGGAGAACAAAAAGTAATGAGAGCAGCTCTGAAAATGAGCAGGCTGTCACACACTTTCTTAACCCTTAAAACAAATTCCCCTATCCTGAGCCAGACTTTCTGCTTCCACCAACTTTCCTCTTTCAGTTTCTCAACACTGACTAACAAACGGTTCAGGTAATATCCTTGAGAAAATGTAAAAGCTGTTTGCATCTTAGCAGGGCAATACTTTTTCTCGAGAGATAAATATTGATTCCAACAGAAAAACTATGTGTTAGGCTGACTTCAACCAAGGACTCTTGTTTTATTCTTCCGTGAAAAGCTCACCAGAGAACGGCAGGTATAAAATGAGTTGTCTGGATAGGTTGGCTTTTAAACACCATATCCTTAATAAAGATGTTCATCTCTCAGTTTATGTTGTTTATGTTTATCAAATTTGTTCATTTTTTTTACAAAAGAAACAATACAAGACAATCCCATAAATGAAAATGTACTGAAGGGTTATGACACTGTTTTATACACCTTTTACTGATTTCATATGCTCTGGAAATGTTACTGTTTGATTAAACTATTCTCTCTGGACTTTAGACAAACACAAATTACATGGTTTACTATTTCATTCAGCTTAGGAGCCCAAATGTTCATATAACCATAAACTAAATCAAGTAGTTTCTTTTCATCCAGTGCAGGTAATACACTTACTACTTCTGGTTGACACGTAACATTACAGATACACTCTGTGAAACAACGTATCCCAAGTAACAGAAGAACGTTCTGAGAACGTTCTGAGAACGTTATTTTTAGGTTAGGGGAACGTTCCCTCCTAACGTTCTGAGAACGTTCTGGTGTGGAGTTTTCTCGTGGTTCTCAGAACGTTAGTGAGAACGTTGTCAGAACGTTCTGAGAACGTTCTGAGAACGTTAGGTGAGAACGTTCTGAGAACGTTCTGAGAACGTTATTTTTAGGTTACGGGAACGTTCCCTCCTAACGTTCTGAGAACGTTCTGGTGTGGAGTTTTCTCGTGGTTCTCAGAACGTTAGGTGAGAACGTTCTGCTAGAACTTTCTTAGAACATTCCATAAATTTTATTATTATTATTATAATAATATGGATTCATACATTTTAGTGCAAATTATGAACAATCAAAATAGATTCAAAGTTATTTATTCATCTACTGAACAATGTTTTTAATCTCCCAGAGAGAACAATTGCAAACAAACAAAAGTGTACTTTTGTTTGTTTGCAATTGTTCTCTCTGGGAGGTTAAAAACATTGTTCAGTAGATGAATAAATAATTTTGAATCTATTTTGATTGTTCATGTTCAATGAATTGTTCAATGTAGTTTGGAATAGTTCACATTTTTAGTTTGGAAAAAATAAACATTTGAGTTTTCTTTCTTATAACAGTTATAAGAAAGAAAACTCAAATGTTTATTTTTTCCAAACTAAAAATGTGAACTATTCCAAACTACATTGTCCCTTTCTTTAAACTTAAAAGTCCAGCTTGAACATAAATCAAATTAAATATGTGTTTTGCCATGATTTCTAGCTTTCAAATACAAGTACCTGTACAATACTCTCATTGTAATGAGAAATTTAAGTTGGCTAAATAAATCTCCATTGCACAAATGAAATCTTTCAAGTTTTATTTAAAAATGTCCACAATTCTTAAATCAAATCCAACAAAAGAAGCTGAATAATAAATTTGTGACCCATCACATCAAATGGGTTTATTTTTCAAAGTGGTTTGCGTAAATTTAGATAGTAAATAAGATGAATGAATAACTTATCAAATGGTTTAAATTAAATATCTGAAATAAAATCTTCACACCAAATATCAAACCATTTTCCTGATTATTAAGACAACACGATGAATTTGTCAGGATGATCTAAGTAAGAAAATGTATTTCTAAAAGTCAGTAATATATATGTTTGCTTGTAGGTCATTTTGACCAAATTTGACTTTAACCCCCGTTTGATGATGTGATGGGTCACATATTCAGTATGAAGTTCTAGTAAAACTAACCCTCTTTCAGGGGCGAGTAATCTGGTGATCCTACATAAATACATTCAGATCCTCCTTTTTAAAACATGGAGCGTGAAATCTGGTGATCTAACAAAATACTTTCAGCTAATCCTCCTTTTAAAACATGGAGCGAGAAATCTGGTGATCCAACATGTGTTCACACATAAACAACTTCAGTGTTGTTTCAGAAACAGTTCTCAACCATCATTAGCAAAGCAGATCCATCATAAACATTTCTCAACCATCAGGAGCAATTGGTATCCATCATAAACAGTTTTCAACCATCATTATCAAATCACATCATCAGGAGCAATTGACATCCATCAGAAACATGTTGCAACCATCATGTATGAAAAACCAGTGCCTTAGTGTACAGTCCAGGAAATTTAAAAAGCTAGAAGCAGCACAAAAAAAGCATAGAAAAGTCCCTTACTTTGATTGAAGTTGAGGTAGACAGGCTTATTAGGTGGTTCTCATGGATCAGATGGAACAGCTTAGCCATTGAGCAATGATTCAACCATGAATGATGCAGTGTTTCCCCTAGTTAACTTGCCATGGCGGAGTGCTCATCTCATCCATGATTTTTGTTGACGGGGGACGGACACGTCTGAGTGCAGCTTGTAGGGGCAGGGGGCATTCAGCACGAGGGGAGAGGCAACGTGAGCGCTCCCTTTAGCTTTTTAGCTAGAGAGCCTGTATTTTGTGCTGCTAGCTTAGTGCTATGCCAGTGCTGGGTGGGTGGGTCAAGTTTGGTCTGGTAGGCGGGGTGCTCAGTTCTGTTGACGGGGTGGCGCACCCCGCTTGTATAATGGTAGGGGAAACACTGAATGATGGGTACATGGGAGTCCAGATGTGAATTCAGGTCAGGTGTGTGGTCTTGATGAGAGCAGGTCTGTCCATCAGGTCAGGTGTGTTTTCCTGTTTTGGCAGCAGTCATTGATGTGGATACATGACAGGGTTAGGCACAAGGTGGTGACGCACAGGTGATGATGGAGAGGAGCTGCAGGAGGATGGTGAGGAGAGAGCAGAGGACACAGGTCTGCCCATGACGTCAGGTGCCAACAGGTTTTGTCTGTTGAAAGAGACACAAACATGAACATGTGAAGTTAAAGCAGGGTCATGACCTGCAATAAAAACAGAAAACACCGACAGAAAACAAGTTCAACTCACTGTAGGCACAAGGTGGTGACGCACAGGTGATGATGGAGAGGAGCTGCAGGAGGATGGTGAGGAGAGAGCAGAGGACACAGGTCTGCCCATGACGTCAGGTGCCAACAGGTTTTGTCTGTTGAAAGAGACACAAACATGAACATGTGAAGTTAAAGCAGGGTCATGACCTGCAATAAAAACGGAAAACACTGACAGAAAACAAGTTCAACTCACTGTAGGCACAAGGTGGTGACGCACAGGTGATGATGGAGAGGAGCTGCAGGAGGATGGTGAGGAGAGAGCAGAGGACACAGGTCTGCCCATGACGTCAGGTGCCAACAGGTTTTGTCTGTTGAAAGAGACACAAACATGAACATGTGAAGTTAAAGCAGGGTCATGACCTGCAATAAAAACAGAAAACACCGACAGAAAACAAGTTCAACTCACTGTAGGCACAAGGTGGTGACGCACAGGTGATGATGGAGAGGAGCTGCAGGAGGATGGTGAGGAGAGAGCAGAGGACACAGGTCTGCCCATGACGTCAGGTGCCAACAGGTTTTGTCTGTTGAAAGAGACACAAACATGAACATGTGAAGTTAAAGCAGGGTCATGACCTGCAATAAAAACAGAAAACACTGACAGAAAACAAGTTCAACTCACTGTAGGCACAAGGTGGTGACGCACAGGTGATGATGGAGAGGAGCTGCAGGAGGATGGTGAGGAGAGAGCAGAGGACACAGGTCTGCCCATGACGTCAGGTGCCAACAGGTTTTGTCTGTTGAAAGAGACACAAACATGAACATGTGAAGTTAAAGATCCACTGACGTGATTTTTCTACTATTCATCAAATTGCTCAAAATATATATATATTATCATTTAAATATGTTAATTTTTGCAAACAAAATGATAAATCACTTTAATTTTGCTTTAAAGCTGCAGTATGTAGCTTTTTTTATGAACATATTTCTTCACTCTGTCACTACCTCCTGACAGACTGATGTTAGCCAGGTAATCTCTGAAAAAAAAAAAAAAATATTGTCCCCTTGCTTCTCCAGGTGGTAAATAAGCATTTCTAAAAAGAAAAGGTGACCCACCATTTTCCAGCCAATAAAAACAGAGTTTGTAACCAGCCAATAAAAACAGAGCTTGAATTTGAATCAGCCAATAAAAACAGAGCTTGAATTTGAAATTTAACAGACCACAAGGGGGCAGAGCGGGATCAGAATGCTTTGCCTGTTGAAAATATTTCTAAGTGCTGGAGTTCTACAGAAACTGCATACTGTACCTTTAAAAGTGATTTTGAACTTCAAGCCGTGTTTAATCATGGGAAATCCGTTTACACCTGAACGCACCATCTGTGATGTAATGTGCAGAGTGAGAGGCAGAGGGCTCCAGTCTCTTCAATAGCAGACATTTTAAAACCTGACTAATTTAGCAATCTAGGTGAAGATTTAAGCTATTTGTCTTCATTTTGGGAAGCAGAAAATAGTTTGGGTGATGGAACAAGAAACAGCAGGATCTAATTTAGATCTGATGCCGTATCAGACTTACTTTTATGTGAGCTGCTCATACCGTGACAAGCCAAGAGCTCTGCCTCAACTCTGCACATGACATCACAGATGGTGCGTTCGGGTGTAAACGGATTTCCCATGATTAAACACAGCTTGAAGTTCAAAATCACTTTTAAAGCAAAATTAAAGTGATTTATCATTTTGTTTGCAAAAACTAACATATTTAAATGATAATATATATATATTTTGAGCAATTTGATGAATAGTAGAAAAATCACGTCAGTGGATCTTTAAAGAGAGTCAGAGAGTCTTTATTGTCATTTGCACAGCATGTGGTACATGAGATGAAAACGAGATTATGTACACGAGGTCCCAGTTACATCCAACAACAAATGAAAGAGAAAAACAGTAATAACATCTAGAATTAACTAAGAAAAACATCAACTAGTAATACACTAAGCCTAATATAGTGGGAATAAACAGCAGCACGAACATGAGTTTGTATGAGCAGATGGTCACAGATGAACACA
Organism: Garcialebias charrua; assembly: GCA_038048925.1. NCBI lineage: Eukaryota > Metazoa > Chordata > Actinopteri > Cyprinodontiformes > Rivulidae > Garcialebias > Garcialebias charrua. Next base: position 17,233 of record JBBPBX010046088.1, on the reverse strand, counting down.
GATGAACACAGCAACAAGAAAACAGATCAGCATCAGTATGATGTGATATTTTGCAGTGTTTATTTTTTATTTTATTTTTATTTATTCATGAGTCTAACAGCCTCAGGGTAGAAGCTGTTCCTCAGTCTAGTGGTTCTACACTTGATGCTCCTCAACCTCCGTCCTGAGGGGAGTGGGGCAAAGAGTGAGTGTGCTGGATGAGTGAGGTCTTTCATGATGCAGGTGGCTCTTTTCCTGCATCTGAGAAGCTCAGTCCTCGCCTCGTTCTACAGGTGTGCAGTGGAGAGCGTCCTGTGCTCCAGCATCAACGTGTGGCATGGAGGCTGCACAGTTGCAGAGAGGAAAGCTCTACAAAGAGTGGTGAAGGCTGCACAGAAGTCTGTGGGAGTCAGTCTCCCCACCATCACAGACATTTACACCTCCAGATGCAGAAAAAGAGCCACCTGCATCATGAAAGACCTCACTCACCCAGCACACTCACTCTTTGCACCACTCCCCTCGGGACGGAGGTTGAGGAGCATCAAATGTAGAACCACTAGACTGAGGAACAGCTTCTACCCTGAGGCTGTCAGACTCATGAATAAATAAATAATAAGAATAAACACTGCAAAATGTCACATCATGCTGATACTGATCTGTTTCTTGTTGCTGCGTTCATCTGTGACCATCTGCTCATGTTCGTGCTGCTGTTTATAATGATGTTTTTCTACTACATTAGGGCTTAGTGTATTACTAGCTGATGTCTCTCTTAGTTAATCCTAGATGTTATTATTGTTTTTCTCTTGCATTTGTTGTTGGATGTAACTGGGACCCTGTGTACATAATCTCGTTTTCAACACATGTACTACATGCGGTGCAAATGACAATAAATTCTCTCTGACTCTGACTCTCTGATCTGGAGGTGTAAATGTCTGTGATGGTGGGGAGACTGACTCCAACAGACTTCTGTGCAGCCTTCACCACTCTCTGCAGAGCTTTCCTCTCTTCAACTGTGCAGCCTCCATGCCACATGTTGATGCTGGACATTTTAAGACTAAAAAAGACCAGATTATCATAATGGAGGAAAAATAATGTGATCTTTCCCAATTAAAAAATAAAATAATGAACTATGCAGGTCTAGGTAAATTATTTTAATTGTGGAAAAATTAAATATCATACTTTGAATAAATAAAGTTAACTTATGTTTTACTCCTTCTATTAGTTCTAGTATTCACACATTTGCAAAGGAAAAGACAGGAAAAACTGCTAAAACTAGCCCTTTTTGTTGTTATAAGAACAAATAAAATTCAGTTTAAAGTTATTTTTGATCAAAGCTTGGAAGAGCCACTGCTGAGGGACCAAAGAGCCACATGTGGCTCCAGAGCCGCAGGTTTCAGACCCCTGCAAAGTCCAGAACCCCTTACATTTTAAGACAGGTTTACAAGAAATCTAAAATAACTACCTATCAGCCACTTTCAAACCAGTTATGTGATCACAATCTTTCTTTGTGCTTGACAGATTTTTCATGCTGATGACATTGATTGATGACAACTTGGAGACAAATAAAGAGGATTCAATCCTAAAGATTCACAAAGGGACAAACTCTGCTGTGTTACTATGAACAGTTTAGCACCACCACGACCAAAGTCTGGCACTCATATTAGCCTGCCTGTGTGTCTGTTAGTAAAATATCTCATGTACCAGTAAATCTTTAATGAAACTGTCAGAAAGTAATTGACTCTCAAGACCTCTCAAGACCTCGTGAATGAGATATATCTTCCTTCAGCCTCTACAAAAACAGTATGTTGCTGAAATACGTATTTAAAGTAAATTAGTATTTCAGCCTGGCTGCGGTTATTGTTCTGCTGGCTAGCAGACGCAAACAACGAGAGGATGCGGGGCCTGTCTCTTTGAAAAACCATCCAGGAACTAAGCCAAAAAAATAAAAAATAACTCGTAGCATACAGTATATGGCTTATTTAAACGCTAGAATAACCTAACCTGCAGTGTTTTACTTGCCTCAAATTATCTGCCTCAGCAGCACACAGACCCGTTTTAGCTCGTTGTTAGCTTAGCTTTTAGCAACAGCAGGTTTTGTTCATTCATGTGAACAGAGCTAAAACAGCTAGCAAATAAAGAAAACAGAACCGACCTTCAACTTCCAACTGAATGTCCAGTCGTCGTCCAGAGTCAGACCAGTCGACGTCTAATAAAAAGCAAGTTTTACGAGCGCTGAATACAACAGCTTCTTGTCCAACAGATAACAGGAAATAGCTACATTTGAACGAAGCGCGCGAAGCGTTGATTGGTTGGATATGATGACATGCTACTTCCCTCGATAAACAAGAGTGGCGTTGATTGGTTAGGACAAAGTTCACATGCAACCTGATAAGCAAGAGTGGCGTTGATTGGGTGGGACGTAAATACCCTGATGCATGCTCAATAATAATAATAACAATATTATATATATATATATATATATATATATATATATATATATATATATATATATATATATATATATATATATATATATACACAATATAAAAAAACAGCTCGAGCTGTTTCAAAAAACTGACAAAACGTTTAAAACAGAAAAATAAACCAGTGTGAAAATACTTTGTGTAAAGAAACTGGCATGGCAAAGGGAACGTTTGTTGAACGTTCTAAGAACGTTAGGTTAGAACGTTATATCTAGGTTTGTTCAAACGTTAGTCAAAACCTTCAAAGAACGTTCTAAGAACGTTGTGATCTAACAGAACCATGTAAGAACCATATCAGAACGTTAGTTAACGTTCTCTGTTACTTGGGATGACACTAATTATAACTTTAAGAGAACACAACATGAATTGAATCTTCATACATATTGGAGCTCACATATAGAGACACATTTACATATTAGATTAATGACAGACACACAGCTAGGAATCATTACCGATCAATTAGTGTAGTTGCCCACAGTCTGCTAAAATCCTACTAATAACACAGCAAACTAAGAGTTTGCAAACTGCACAAGACTAGGTCAGTGCAGCAACCTTGAACACCATGGTAACGAGCTAGAAGCAGCTAGTCTAATCTTGAAACATCCAATTGGAACACGACAAGATGCACATATCAGAAGAACACACTATCAGCGGGGCGAGCATTTTTGAGGGAACACCGCGGAGGAAGGTTCTGTATTTCTGCTCCCATTTATATGCATATAAATGTATTTTATGTCTGTACTCTGATTAAATTGTAACCCTTATGCCTGTCTTAATAAATTCTTTTTTATATAAATACTCTCTCTCTCCTTGGAGCACGTCTATAAGAGTTCAGGGGCCTCATGTATCAACCATGCGTGCGCACAAAAACATTGCGCACGTCACTTTCCACGCAAAGTGGCGTATGTATCAAATCTGATATGAACGGGAATATCTGCGCTTCCACGTACAAATCCACGGCTGCTCCCCTGCTTGCGTACGCACGTTTCTGTGGTTATTGTTCCTTTGGCGACACTTACAGGTGATCTGTGAAACCGTGTCCACGATGTGAAAACAATCATAAATCCCACCAAACACACATGATTAACGATTATTACATCCACATGGACGCAATTAGATGAGTGGATATAAAAGCATGCGCCAGATAGTGGCAACAATATTGACAACAATGAGATGTAATTTCTTTAAATAAGAAGTTAACCAAGCTGTATTAACACGCCTACGTTTAGGTCAGTGGGTAAAGCGCTTGCCTTTAGTTCCAAAGGTCGTGAGATCGACTCCCGCATGGTACAACGTTTTTCTTTTTTTTTTCGTTCCAGATTGAAATACACATGAAAACTATTTACAAAACAATAAATCGTCTGCTTCCTTTCATTTCATGTATTGTTCTATTTCTTGTTGTTTCATTCAATAGTTTTCCTGTGGTCTTTAAATCTGGAATGAAAAAAAAAAACATTGTACCAAGCGGGAGTCGATCTCACGACCTTTGGGACGAAGGGCGGGCGCGTTCGCCACTAAGCTATACAGGCATGTTAGATCAGCTTGGTCAACTTCTTATTTAAAAGTGGATGGTTTGTTTTGCACTGTGCGTGCCGAATGAAGCCTTTTTCCGTGCTTCTCTGCCTCACTCAGAAGTGATTTCTGTTCACAGTCCGTGAAGTTCCTCTTTTTTCCACGTTCCGACATGATTTGCAATGGAGCAGAGACGACATTCCTGTCGTGCATGGCATATTTGAATGACTTTGCATATTCATACGGAGGCGTGTCAAGGGCGGAGTCGGCCACTCTCTCATGTGCGCTGAATTCCACGTTGATTGTGTTGTACATAAGGAATGTGCGTGGATTCCGGTGTACGCACAGTTTGATAAATCTGGATTTTTTTGTGCGTGGACACTTTTCTGGATTTGTCCGTACGTGACTTTTCAGTAAGAAATCTACGCAAGTCTTTGTACATGAGGCCCCAGGACTCTTCAGTACAAAATATAAAAAAATGAAAGGTAGCAGAAAGAAGAATAAATCTTATTATATCTGCCCCTTATTTCCAACAATCAGATTAAACAATAATAATCTTCAACCAACAGTACAAAATGACTAACTCTTTCTAATTTTCTAACTAATACAGTTTAGTTTAATACTCTTGGTAGAATATTACAACAACAACACACACACACACCAAGTTAAGGTTAATTACGTTTTAATTTGGGGTTTGAGCAGCATGACAAATCAGTGGTTAGCACAGTTAAATATAAATTGTTTATTTACACAGAAAAGGAGGGAGATTGGGAGTGAAACTTTAACTTGGACTACTGTATCCCTACTTCACGGTTTTTCCCTTATCATGGGGGGCGTGGTCCCCTAAACCCGAGATAAACAAAGGACTGCTGTATAATTGTTTACAATAGTGGAGGCAGGAGTACACAGGTAGACTACATTCTGTGTAGAAGAGGAAACCTGAGGGAGATTGGGGACTGTAAGGTTGGGGCAGGGAGAGCGAGGCGAGACAGCATTGGATGGTTGTGTGTAGAATGAGTGTTGTAAAATCAGAGAAGACCAAATGGTGGAAGCTGAAAAAGGAAGAATGCTGTGAGGATTTTGGAGAGGAGCTGCTAAAGGCTCTGGGGTTAAAAAAGAGCTCTGCAGAAACAAGTCAGTTGGTTAAGCTTCTTGTTTATGAACAAAACACTGATAGTACCAACTCAATCCAAACAAGTCTCGCAAATCAATGAAAGATGTTTAAAATCCTTTATGGTTATACTACAATACCACCTTCATTAAAAAAATAAAGAAAAAATAAACATCTGCTCCAATGTAGTCTGGTTTGAAGCTTTTTTTCTTAAGTCTAAAGAAATATCAAAATAAGCAGAAAACTTAATAGAAAATATATTATCCATCATTTTAGATTTACAATTTCTTTCAGCTATTGGAGTTCTTTTTTTTCTTCTTCCAGAATAACAGTATAACATGGTAATAGTATATTTTAATTTGTGTCTAATAGAAATTCCCTTTTCAACATATTAATCTTCTGTTGATGAGAATATCTAAACAATTAAAAAAAATGTTGGCAACAGGAAGCTCCTTTTACTCTCAGCCAAACCACTACTGTACACTGCACTGCATCCAGAGGAGAAAGCTAACCATCATCCAGCTCTCGTCCTCTAAATCTGCCTGCTCATGAGCCCATGCCACTTCCACACATCTACACAAATCAATCACTTTTGGCAGCAGTTACAAATAATTAGCAGATAGAGTAACATACACAAAGTCCTCACCCTCTGACTTTATTCTGCATGCGTGGCTGATTTGCATATTAATGTTTGCCTGTTCTGTCCTTTGGGGCCTGGCCTGATTAAAGCTCAGTGATCAACCTATTCTTCATTTACTTTTTTTAAGGGTGCGCTGTTTTTTAAAAAGTCTGCAAGCGTCTCACAAAGTCCTCACCCTCTGACTTTATTCTGCATGCGTGGCTGATTTGCATATTAATGTTTGCCTGTTCTGTCCTTTGGGGCCTGGCCTGATTAAAGCTCAGTGATCAACCTATTCTTCATTTACTTTTTTTAAGGGTGCGCTGTTTTTTAAAAAGTCTGCAAGCGTCTCCCACTCACAGTGGTTGCTGCTGAATATGCAAGAGTAAACCTCCAAAGCCCAGTGGACAACAGCAGCAACTCACTTGCATCAGTGTTCCTTTTTAAACCCTCGTAGGGAAGTTCCCTTATCAGTCAGTCACTCGGTGCAACACTATTGCTATGGGAAATTGTGCCCCCGCGTGATTAACTGAAGGAATACATTCACGCCTTTACGGCAGGGGGCGTCAGCGTCACCCCAGAAACCCCGCCCTCTGGGTACTTAAGACGCGGACGCCCATCCTACTTCCTCTTATTGCCCTTCACCTCGCTTAACACTAGCACTACCACATGTGAGCCATTCGGATATTCTAACTATAGTTCCCATGGGAGTTAGTCAAATGGCTCATTGAATTAGCATTTTTGCAGCCATTGGTATGTATATGAGGCCATTCTGTTGGCGTGGAGGAGGCCTTGGGGGCATATTTACATATGAATATATAAGTAGGTCCCTCTTGTAAATGAGTCACCGTGGCTCAACGAGGCTGGCCTGTATTAATAAAGGTTGAATGAATGTATATATATATATATGTATATATATATATATATATATATATATATATATATATATATATATATA
>JBBPBX010046087.1:0-26736 GCA_038048925.1 Garcialebias charrua | reverse complement strand
TACATACATACATACATACATACATACATACATACATACATACATACATACATACATACATACATACATACATACATACATACATACATACATACATACATACATACATACATACATACATACATACATACATACATACATACATACATATACATACATACATACATACATACATACATACATACATACATACATACATACATACATACATACATACATACATACATACATACATACATACATACATACATACATTGATTCTGTCTGTCTGTCTGTCTGTCTGTCTGTCTGTCTGTCTGTCTGTCTGTCTGTCTGTCTGTCTGTCTGTCTGTCTGTCTGTCTGTCCATCTATCTGTCTATGTATCTAGATAGCTAACTAGCTATGCATCTATGAATCTATCCATCCATCCATCCATGTACATATGTACGTATTGTATATACATACATATGTAAGTATGTATGCATGTATGTAAATACAGATGTTTTTTCTGCATTAAACATTCAATATTTCTAAAGATCTCTTCAATATTAGAATGCTGTTTATTGTTAGTGTGACTCATCTACCAAGAGCTATTTTGCTAGTAAGAAAACTATTATTAGTCCTAACATGTAGTCAGTTGTACATCTGGTCCCTTGCCCTAATCTAGTTCCAGAGTGTTTTCTTATGGGGAAAAAAATCACAACAGCAGAAATACACACACCTAACCTCACTTACACACAAACACTGCCCTCAGCTTCCTTCCAGTAAAAGGCGGTTCCGCTAACACACTAACCCATCGTACATAAATGTGTCTGATGCACTGTGATGGTGTGAACTGGGAAATTTGGATGTGTGCTGAGGAAGCTAGGCCTGGAAATCTGGGTATCTGTGCCAGAGAACTGGTTCTCCACAGAAAAAAAGCTCCCATTCATATAATACCTGACTAACATGTATGAATAAATGTTGAATGAACATAAGGGAAGTGATGTGAACAAGCTGAAAACATAAAGGGTATATTGACATCACAATGGAGACTAATGGGACCTATGCCAACAGGCTGGCAGAGGAACCTGCTGTACTTGTGTGTGTTGAGGGGTGAGTCAGTGATTTGGGGCATGTTTGTTCTGGAGTAGGGATAAAGCATGGGAGTAGAAGATGTTTACAATTGTCAAGATAATACTTCATGTTCACTTTAACTAGAATTACCTTTCCCAGGCAACATTTCCTGTGTGACATTGATCTGGATGTGCATATTAACTTTGAAGGCTCATTCAGCTATTCATGGCAGCAGCTGTTTTGGCATTAGCCACATAAATCCGGTAACACACCCTCCATCTAAAAACAGCTTGGTTACAAAGCCAAGCTACTAGATCATTCAGGCAGCTGTGATAGGAGATCAGACAAATGGGTTCTCACGTTTACAATATTGAATGAAAGCAATCGAAGGTGACTTTTTTAACTAAGGAAAATCCAAATGGTGAATTGAATCAAATCCCAACATATAAAGTATTTAAACCTCACTGAATGGGAGAAGGAATTTGGTGAATTATGGGTCAAATGCAGAAGTGTGTGAAAACCTAAGTCCACCCTTCCTGCCTATGTAGGATTTAAATAGACTGGCAGTAGCCAGGCCCCGTTAGCAAAATGATCTTCTAATCATAGGTAAGTAAGACCACTTAAAAAGTATAAATGTCAGTCAATCTGAGAACAATTATGAGGCTATTTCTAAATAGAGTGAATCATTCTGTCATCCAAAAGAGAATCTCACTCCCAAGATGGGTATTAAACCACCTAGACATCTTTTCAAGTTCATGCAGAGTTCACTGAGAACCGACCAAACTTATTGGCATGTTAATCATGCTTGTTCATGACAAAAGTACAGAAAATATGTTTTTTTTTTCCAAACATTTGCCAAGAATCCTCATATTTACCCTAAAATAATGTATGTGCAAAGTTGCTCTAAGCCTGCCACATGACTTAAGTTACGTTGTTTTGTTGTTTGGACAGACAGGACCAATGTAGAGATGCTTGGTCTTAAGAAGCACAATGTCACTGAAAAATCAAACAACATGTCAGTGCAACACCTCATACAAACTGTCAAGATCAGGGATTAAAGCTTGATGGTCTGAGCTTTTTCTGTCGCCACTGGAGCTGGGAACCATGGAGTCATTGAATCAATCACGAACTCCTCTAAACCAAAGTCTTCTAGAGCCAAATCTGAGGCCAGCTGTCCGACACACAAAGATTTGTCCAAATTAACCACAATATCATAAGGCCTTGATGAAGCACATTTTGATGAACTTTAAAATAATAATAATAATAATAATAATGAATTTCAATTCAGTTTATTTATATAGTGCCAAGTCACAACAAAGTCATCTCGGGAAACTGAACAGAAACATTCATATTTACAATAATAATTAACATTATTTATCTGAGGAGCAGACACTTTGAGTTTAACTCCATCGCAGAACTCTCATCTTGAGAAAGCACGAAGGCGACAGTGGAAAGGAAAAACTCCCTCATGAGGAAGATGTGAGGATGTCACCTGTTCCTCACCTGATTCTCTTCTTAATTGTCCACATGTGTCTTCCTCTTGTCTCATTAGTGATCAGTATTTAGTCTCTGTGACTTTCACATGAGGAGGAGTTGGTTTCCTGAGGCTGCAGTGGCAAGTCCTTGCACATGACGTTAATTGAGCATTGTCCTTCCATGGTGTCATGATCTGTGGTTCCGCTCCACCTGCTCTCCCACGGGCACCTGCTTTGTCTGCACCAAGAAGTAAAGATATTGGGGGGTCAGTATTAAATTGACACACTTTACCTTATTTAATTACTTATTCAGATTGAATAGTATTTCATGGATTCTTTTCTTTTTCAGTTTACCCAATATTTCTGTGATCATTTATGGACAAATAAACCATAAAGCCATTAAGTGACAATGAGAAGTTGATTTTAGTCGGTATACCAAAAGACACTACCTTTTATTTAAAATAAATCAACTAAAATTAACACCATTACACTTAATTGACTGATTTCACTTCCTTGCAATTTAACACGTCAGCACATTTAAATTGCAACAACAGTACAGGATGACAAATACTTTTTTATCTGTGGCTCTTTAGCTTAAAAATATAGTTACCAGCTTAGAATGAAAGGGAGAAGGAAATAGGAGGACCAGATGGCTCGGAGAGACAAACGGGTCGTAGGTCCCGCAAGTCCAAGCTGGACTCCAAATGTGTTTACCTTCTCAGTGTCGGTGATACTTGCTTTAGTCGGCAGAAGTCGTGGCAGTCATGGTTTGGTTTCAAGATAACTTGTTTCAGAAAGGAATTTCATTCAAAGTTCTGAGCTTACGCTCGGTTCGAAGTGGACTAATAACCAGCATGTTATTAGCCCTTACTGAAGAACGAAGGTCTTTGGCTCTTGACCAAACGTCCAACAGCTAAAAGACAGAGAGCTTTCAGGTCTCTGTCCATTCCAACTCTGCAGCGTTCCAGAAACAAAACTTTTGGGGGCCTGATAAGTTTTTGCTGCCTCCAGCAATTCATCCTGTCCGACGGAAAGTCCGACGGAGACTCTCCTGCTCGGACACGCTCCGCGCCAACCCGGCCTCCTCATCTCTGGAGCTCTGCCACCTCCAGGATGAGCGCCCACCGTTCACACATTAGTGCAGTTCACTAATTATCATTTTTGTCTCTCCGAGCCATCTGGTCCTCCTGCTTTGGGTCCATCCTTCCACGCTGGCCAATCCAGATTCCAGCTAGAACCGACCTTGGCGTTCCAGCGAATCCAGCTCCTGTGCGGATCGTGACAGAAGAAACCTTTAGCAGAACCAAGTTCAGGACAAGTGGCCATCTGCTTCGACCGGCTGGGTTTGGTAGGAACAGATACACAATGGCAGGTCAAGAATCACATGCTAAGCTACAAATAGTATCAAATGAAAACTATTCTATTTTAACAATTCATTTAAGGAAATGAGGTCAGTTTGTCCTCCAGTAGTCTAAGCTTGAGATAGCATAACAAGCCAATCCTAACTATAGGATTTATCAAAAAGGAAAGTCTTAAGCCCAGTTTTAAAACTGGACAATGTGTCAGCCTCACAGACATAAACTGGAACTTGGTTCCACAAGATCCTGATAATAATAATAATAATAATGAATTCAATTTATAACGCGCTTTTCATTAGTGAAAATCTTAAAGCGCTACACACATTGAATGCTACACACATTCATACACCGGTAGCGGCAGACTACCATGCAAGGTGCTTTCCAGTCCTACCGGGAGCAACTCAGGGTTAAGTGTCTTGCCCAAGGACACAACGACACATGGTGTGGGGAACCGGGATTCGAACCGCCAACTTTCCGATCGGGGGACGACTGCCATTACCACTACGCCACGGCCGCCCCTGATAACTGAAAGAGCTTCATCCCATTCTACTTTCAGAATCTCTAGGAGCTGCAAGTAAACCTGCAGTCTGAGAGTGAAGTGCTCTGTTAGGAAAATATGTAACAATAAGATCTCTAATATAAGATGGAGCTAGGTTGTTGAGAGCTTTGTAGGTTAGTAATATTTTGAATTCATATCTGGACTTGACAGGGAGGTAGCCAATAGAGAGAAACTAAAACTGGAGAGATAATAATATTGTAATAATAATAATAATAATAATAATAATAATAATAATAATAATAATAATAAAATGGGAGTGGTGGCGCAGAGGTTAAGAAGGTGAGCTTGTGATCGGAAGGTCGCCGGTTCAAGCCCCGGTACCGACAACATCAAAGATGTGGGTGGGATAAGTGAAGCGGTCACACTTGTCTCCACCCTCATCTGCCCCACTCTGGGCCCTTGAGCAAGGCCCTTAACCCACACCATCTGCTCCCCCGGGAACCCTAGATATCAGCTCTCTGCTCCACACAGAGGGCTGTGGTTGCTCGGTGGTCTGTGGTTGTGTCAGGAAGGGCATCCGGCGTAAAAACAACTGCCAAATCTTCATGCGACCAGTTCGCTGTGGCGACCCCTAACGCAGGGAATAAAGCCGAAAGAAAAAAAAAATAATAAAAAAAAAAAAATAATAATAATAATAATAATAATAAAAAAATAAATAATAATAATAATAATAATAATAATAAAAACAAGGTTACCATACCATACCATACCATTTTATTTATAAAGCACTTTAAACAGGAACAAGTCCACACCAAAGTGCTGGACAAACAAACACGCAACAGGCAACACAGACAATGAAGTACAACACGAAAAACATAAAAACATTGCAGATCATAAATCAAACGATCCAATACAAATCAGCTGGCATTGAAAGCGATGGAGTAGTAGTGAGTTTTTAACCGGGATTTGAAAACCGAGAGGGAGGGGGCCTGTTTGATGAGCAGCGGTAACTCGTTCCAGAGTCTTGGGCCTGCTACAGAGAACGCCCTGTCACCCCTGCGCTTAAGGCGAGTTTCTGGAACTATTAAGAGTACCTGATCCTCTGACCTCAAAGCACGTGGAGGGACATATGGGTGTATCAGATCCGAGAGATAGGCGGGGGCGAGACTGTTCAGCGATTTGTAGACATACATGAGAATTTTGAATTGGATTCGAAGATGAACCGGTAGCCAGTGAAGGGAGGCCAAGACTGGTGTAATGTGCTCTCTTTTGCGTGTGCTGGTTAAAAATCGGGCAGCTGCGTTCTGAACCAGTTGTAATCGTGCAATGGTGGCTTGACTGACGCCAAGCAGAAGTGAATTGCAGTAATCAAGCCTAGATGTAATGAATGCGTGAATCACTGTCTCCAGTACCAGAGTACCAGAATAATATCTACTGTACCCTAGAAGCTGATTTTGTGGGGCATTGTAAGTCACTGGCATCCATCCACTTCCTTTTCTTTCAACAATTTGCCATTTGTGAAGTTGTCAGCTCTCAGATTACACTGACAAGGTGTACAGAACCCAGACTGAAATGTCATACTAACATCATACTTGATACATTAAGACATTTCACTTCTCATCTGTGGTGCTTTTAATTCTCAGTTTTAGAACTCAGAAAGCTCCTTGGACGAGAAGCAAAATGTCTTACAAATTCAAGTGCATTTTGTTGAACTTGCTAGGATTATCATGTCCTGGATGAGTGGGCATCCACAAAAGCATACTTGCAATTACCGTGTCTGTAGTTTAACAACTAACAGCTGGTAATGATGTGTCCATTAGGCACAAACTGAGTCAAAACACTGCTCTTTAGGTAGGTACAAACAGAAATGACATCACAGACATCTGGGACCAACTTTGAATCTTGTCATCATTTCTCCCTTACATACCAGTCTGGACCTTACTGTTGAATACAACATCAGCTGCCTGATAATTTATCTTACTCATTTTAAAAGTGCCAAAGGGAAGAGGACTAGGAAGTCTCAACCTGAAGCATCAATTTACCTGGTGTCAACTGGAGCAATAAGCCATGGCATGAAGACTAATTGTCCAGTCAATATGTCACCTGCTGAACCTGTACGTGCACACAGGGAGACTCTTCAAGCAGCTGTGCACTAACTGAGTCAGATAATAAAAGTGAAGACGGGATGGAATCTATGGGCCTTTTCCTGCAGAACACCACCCCACCCCCTCAATAAACTCACATATGACACGTGCAGATACAAAAGGACATTGAATTATCATCAATTTATTCTGCAACATCTAAATTGCAATCTTAACCAGTATCCATTTTTGTCCTAATGTACTTTTAACCTTATTTTACACATTATTTCTGCCTCTAAACAACAGGAGGAAGGATTTCCTGCCTTAGTAGCACCGGGCTATGAAGTTCATGCAAGCATTAAGATAACAAAAAGGTCCTAATAAATTATTGAAAATGAGGAAATATGCACATTAATACAAATGCACTTTGACAATTGGATGTTCTGCTTTGCAGTGCTGCTGGTCAGAGTGGAAAAGGGAAGTGGAGAGAGGAAGTACAGAGCGGGTGATAACAATAAATTCTACATCCTTCTGATCCGCACAGCTCAGCGAGGTCAGACTTTGAAGGATTTCTTTTCGTCCACAGCCACAGTGGCTGTGAACAGATACTGGTCGTATAATGTATAGAACTGTAATCTAACAAAGAAGCAGGAAACCTATCTAAACTAACTTTGATTGATCTAACTTTGCTGTTTTTGGTGATGACAGTTTTAGACAAATGAACTTAGCCTATTTTAAATCAGATTTCAGTACATTGAGTTGTGGATAAGAAAATCTGATAATCAGGTGAGAACTACCAGTATCAGCTCAGATTTAATAAGATTTAGAAAATCAGGCAAAGGTAACTGTCACTGCATTTTATGCAAATAAATAACATAACAGAAAATAAAGTCATTTTGAATGTGTATGAATTATTACCTAATATTAATTACAGGCTGCTCTAAATAAGAATAAATAGCAAAACTTTGGAAAGACAGAGGAAGGCCAAAGAGGAGATACATTGATGCAGTTAGAGAGGACATGAGGTAGTTGGAGTGAGGACAGAGGTCAGTGAGATGGAGGAGGATGACTCGCTGTGACGACCCTTGATAAGGGAATAGCTGAAAGAAAAAGGAAATTGCAAAATTTTGAAAAGTTGCATGAGGCTGTTGACAAATAAAAATTACCACAGCTGCAATATTACAATACTTAGTTGTTCAATTTGGTGAGAAGATACTTTAAAAGATCATTTATGATTAGTTATATTGGCAAATGCTTGTCAACAGTAGTTATACACTGTCTGGCCAGAAAAAAAGTTGCCAGCAAAAATACTGTCACTATTTCATTGGACCACCTTTAGCTTTGATTACGGCATACATTTGCCATGGCATTGTTTGGATAAGCTTCTGCAATGTCACAAGATCTATTTCCATCCAATGTTGCATTAATTTTTCACCAAGATTTTGCATTGATGATGGCAGATTCTGACCACTGCACAAAGCCTTCTCCAACACGTCCCAAAAATTCTCAATGGAGTTAAGGTCTGGACTATGTGGTGGCCAATCCATGTGTGAAAATAATGTCTCATGCTCCCAAAACCACTCTCACAATTCAATCCCGATGAATCCTGGCATTGTCATCTTTTAATATGCCTGTGCCATCAGGGAAGAAAAAAATCAAATGGTGGAATAACCTGGTCGTTCAATATATTCTGGTAGTCAGCTGACCTCATTCTTTGAGCACATACTGTTGCTGAACCTAGACCTGACCAACTGCAGCAACCCCAGATCATAACACTGCCCCCACAGGCTTGTACAGAAGGCCACTTTTTTTTTCTGGCCACACTTCTTCCTCGAAGACTACAATCCATCCAGTTTTGAATAATGCGTTCTTAACCCAATTTTAGTAGTTTCTGCAATCTCCTTAGATGTTTTCTCTGCTTGATGCATGCCAGTGATCTGACTCTTCTCAAACAGACTGACATATTTTCGACAACCACATGATGTGTCTTTCGACATGGTTGTTTAAGTAATGAGAAGCAACTCATTGCACCAATTGGAGTTAAATAACTTGTTGTCAGCTGAAAGATAATCGCCTGTTCAGTAATTATTCAATAAGAGGCTCAAACCTATTTGCTTAGTTAAATCCAGATGGTGACTTTTTTTTTGGGCCTGGCAGTGTATTATTAATTTTCCGTTTACAGTTTTAGTTTTTTTTTTACGGCCACAGATGTTTAATTTTTATGTTTTAAGTTATACAGTTTTGATCTCTTTGTTTGCCACTCTGGTTTCCTCCCACAGACTAAAAACATTAGTCTGATTGGCAGGTGCGGCCGCCACTAGAGGGCGCTAGGGGCGCCGCCCCTCCTGGAACCTGCAGCTCTTCACCATTTGAAGATTTAATTATTTTTATATAAAAATGAAATAATAAAATAAAAATATTTCGAAATGTATGCATATATGTTTTTAGTTGTGTAGGATAAATATTTTATGAGTAATGAGTTTTTTGTTTCAAAAAACGTTTTCTGATTGTGACGTACTTCCGGTTCTCCGCGTGGGCGCCGCCTGCAGCTTTTCCATTGACTCTAATTATAACTAGCGCTAGCGCAGTTATGTCCCATCTTTCCAAAACTAGTGGAGTCTTCAGGGCGCAGTTTTCGCCGCTCTCGATGCTTGGACTCGTCTCGTGATCGCTGCGGATCGCCAGCGTGTTTCCGGTTCGAGCCGAGGAGGGAGGACCCTCTCTGTTTACACTCAAAGCTGATCACACGCAACTAAAGCGACGTTGAAACAGCAGTAATTATTAATGGTGCCTTCTACACAGGTAAGCAAGTAATAATTAGTGAGTTTAATAAATCGCTAAGCGCACATGAGCAAACTGAGTTGATCTCATCTGTGTGCGTGACGTGGTGTGTGTGTGTGGGTGTTGCGGTCAGTCACATACAGTAGCTAGCTACTAGCTGTGCTTATGAACGTTGTGGTGTACTGTACAACATTATAAAAGTTGCTAGTTATAAACCCAAATGTCTGAAGACGACTCCTGTCTGTCCATCTTCAGCTCATGAACTGTTTTACTCCTCAGAGTGTCTGTGTTAACTTTTGTCTCGTTTCATTTTGCAGCAGTTGCAATTTTTCTGATGAATAAATCTGAATGAATAAATAAACTTTAGTTTTAGTTTAGTTTAGTTAAACTTTAGTTTCATTATAAGTTGTGCTGTTGTTTCAAAGACACTAAACTTAAAGAAACCAAGTAGCAGAAAGATTTAAGCATTAAATAGTTTGAATTTTTCATGTTATGAAACAGTGATTATATAATTATTTTAATTTAATTTTAATATTATAAAGATCACTGTGGATGGGATGTAATTGAAATAACCTGGATATTATTATTTATGTTGTATTAAGAAAGTTAAAATGTGATTACATACTTATGTGTACAAAGCACCTCAAGCAATGTGGAAAATGCTAAAAAAAAACACATCATTAATGTGCCTTCTGTACTTTCTTTACAGAAAATAATCCACACAACACCTTCATCACTACACACCGGCAGTGATTATTTCCAATCTACCACCTGTGTAACAGACAGAGAGACAAGAGAATAATGTTTAAGGGAACAAAGGGGAAAATATTTGCTAATAAAGTTTCATATTTTGAAATATATAAAACTAGCAACAAAAAAGTAAGCTGAAATTAGCACAAAATATGTAAAAAGAACAATAAAGTGGTCATAGTGTTATGATTTCAAAGGTTTACCCAGTTGGTAATGAGATCCAGAACGACACAAGACGAAGAGGTGCAAAAGTAACAGTGTTTATTATTTACAGTGCAAGTCTATATACTGTACACATGTACAGGGATCTTCTGGATTTCCTGGAAGATGAAACAAACTGTCAGAATTCTCACAATTCTATTTATATTATGAACTTGTATTACTAAAATAATTATAACAGAATATGATAGAAGTTGTCCAAAAATTGAAAAGTGGAAGCAGAACACTCCCATTCTCTTTTCACACTGATGCATCAAACAAGGTGAAGATGAACCATGTTTTATTGATAGTTTTATACAAATGGATACACCTGATATATACAAATAAAAACATGAGCAAACTTACTTTACAGTATACAAACATAATTATGCATACTTCTACACATGCTTAAAATTTTTTAACTGTTTATGGCGCCACCCCCCCATAAAAAAAATCACCAGCCGCCACTGCTGATTGGTAACTCTAAATTGTCTCTAGGTGTGAGTGAGAGAGTGAATGGATGGTTGTCTCGTTTGTCTCTCTGTGTCCCTGTGATGGACTGGAGACCTGCCCAGGTTTTCCCCTGACTCTCACACAGTGACTGCTGGATATGGGCACCAGTGACTCCCTCCCATGACCCGAAAAGGAAGAAGGGGTTAAAAGATGATGGATGGATGGATGGATAGATGGAAGGATGGATGAAAAAATAAGATCCAGACAAGGTTTCAACATAAAAATTCAATCACCATCTTGATTTCCACTGAATGAAGCTTTTTCATTTTCATACTTGCTGTTTGGTGCTGTCAACCACACCATCTGGTTTCCAAAAGAAATATGAGAATGCTGCACCATGAAAGTTTAAATACGTATGTTCCTTTCAGTTGTGATTGTAATGCCTGCCCATTAGCACTTACTGGTAATCTATGACTGACTGGGGAAATGAAGGGGTTTTTCATGGCTTTTGCTTTAAAAGTCCATTGAAAACAAATATGAGGTCCAACAACCCCTCCACGAATGGCTTTTAGTAAACTTTGGAGGCTGTAGTTGTACAACATAGATCTATACATATACTGGCACAAGAGGAGACAACAAGCAGGCAACATCTGTGCCACAAGTTCTCTATCAGGTTGCATTCGACAAATACAAAACCTATTTAAAGCCATTTAAGATAATAATAATAATAATAATAATAATAATGAATTCAATTTATAACGCACTTTTCATTAATGAAAATCTCAAAGTGCTACACGGTGCAACAGAAATTAAATGTCAATAAAACAAGTAATAGAACAAGTAAAATCAATAACAGTATCAACTAAGATCAAAAGTAGAATCATGAGGAGGCAGAGTATGCTCGGTTGAAAAGAAAGGTCTTCAAGCCGCTCTTAAAGTCAACCACAGACTGTGGGACCCTCAGACAGTCAGGAAGAGAGTTCCACAGGCGGGGGGCAGCCACACTGAAAGCCCGGTCTCCCATGGTCCTTAATTTGGTTCTCGGAATGTGAAGGAGATTACTGTTCTGTGACCGCAGCGACCGGGTGGATGAGTGTGGAATAAGAATATCCTTCAGATAATCTGGTGAAGTTCCATGTAAGCATTGATGTGTAATGAGAGCAGTTTTGTACTGAATTCTGTAGGCGACAGGAAGCCAATGAAGGTTATGAAGAATGGGCGTAATATGTTCAAATTTACGAACTCGCAACAAGATCCTTGCAGCACTGTTTTGAATATATTGAAGTTTCTGAAGGTTTTTGCCAGGGATTCCAATAAACAGGGAGTTGCAGTAGTCGAGCCTGGAGGAGACAAAAGCATGGACGAGCTTCTCAGCATCGGAAAAAGTTAGGGATGGGCGAAGTCTAGAGATGTTTCGAAGATGGAAGAAGCAAGTTTTAAACAGAAGCTTAATGTGATTTTCAAATGTAAGATTGGAGTCCATTTTTATTCCAAGATTTGTAACAGAGGTGGAGAGGGGGATGTCTTGTCCAGAAAAGGAAAGTGTTGTTATAGTAGATGTCTGTACCTGGTGAGGGGTGCCAATCAGTATGGCCTCGGTCTTGGAGCAGTTTAATTGAAGAAAGTTCTGATTCATCCATGCCCTAATTGCCTCCAGGCAGGCAGAGAGGGCAGTGAGTGAAGATGGAGATGACAAGGTGGAAGATGAGGATGCTCCAGTCCTGATGTAAAGCTGTGTATCGTCGGCATAACAGTGAAAAGAAATGTTGAACTGATTAATAATTTGACCTAAAGGCAGCATGTAAAGGGAAAACAACAGGGGCCCCAGAACCGACCCCTGAGGGACACCACAGGAGACAGAGACTGTCTGGGACGTGGCGTTGCCAAGACTAACACATTCCAGCCTATTGGAGAGGAAAGATTTAAACCAGTCCAGGACGGTGTCACAGAGACCGACCTCCACATGAAGACGGTGGAGGAGGATACTATGGTCCACAGTGTCGAAGGCTGCAGTGAGGTCAAGGAGGACAAGGATGGAGGGAGAGCCAGTGTCAGCAGCCAAGAGGACATCATTAGTAACTCTCAGCAGTGCAGTCTCAGTACTGTGAGCTGCCCTGAATCCAGACTGGAACTTCTCATACAGGGAGTGTTGTTGTAAGTGATCCTGCAGCTGAGCAGCAACTGCTTTTTCCAGCACTTTAGACAGAAAAGGGAGGTGTGAAATTGGGCGGTAATTAGAAAAAATGTCGGGATCCAAATTAGATTTTTTCAGAGCCAAGATGGTCTAGTGGCAGGGCTTTTGACTACGGATCCGAAGGTCGCGGGTTCGCGCCCCGGCCACTACCCAGCTTGGGGTGTCTATGAGTGCACACCTATTTCTCCAGCTCCCCGAGCGCTTTCGGGCTGCTCACTGCACCACCTGGTAGGTGGTTGGGTTAAATGCAGAGACGAATTTCGTCTGTGTATGGGAACATACGCAGATGACAGGAATAGACATTATTATTATTAAGTCATATCCTTTTTCTGGTTAAGATTAAATATACTGTATTTTCCGGACTACAGGTCGAGGCTCTTTATCATTTTTTCATGGCCTGCGACCTATAGTCAGGTGCGACCTATATATGGCTTTTTATATAAGCTGATTTGTAATCATTTATTAACAAAAATTAAACTGAGACACACGCTTACAATAATGTCAGCTAACAAATGTATTTTTAGGTGTTTATCCTGCTAAAATTATTCATTTATTAAAGAAAAGTTCAGCTCAAACACATATTTGCTATAATTTTTATCAAACAATTAATTGTTTTTAAGTGTTAATCTTCTTAAAAGCCTTGCTGTGCGCTCCTGTGGAAGAGACATTTGCAGCAGAGCTAAACACGCTCCACATTTTGACGTAGGTGCGACCTATATTCAGGTGCGACCTATATATGGATTTTTCCTATTCTTTGGCAATAATTGGACAATGTGACCTATACTCGGGTGCAACCTATAGTCCGAAAAATACGGGTACTGTGTTTACTGAAACATAGAAGAATGCAAATGTAAATAAATATGATCAGAATACAAATATATATGTAAATTTAATTTAGGACAAATGTTGCAGGATATTTTCATCCCTGGGTGTAAGTGTCCTTTATACTAAAATGTAGTTTAAGTCTAATATTTAACTTAGAAGCATATTTATGTTTGTTTAAAAAGTTTGTTTTGAGTTATGTTGTTGACCTATTAGGCTACCGTAGTTTGCAGACAGGGAATTTGACATTATGGTGAAATGTGCAGATTGAAATCTAAAAAGGATGTAAAAACAAAGGAGCTATGGCAGAGTTGTTTTTATGCAAACAAGCCGTCAATGCATTAAAAAAGTCTCCTCTCCTATGATTTAACATTGATGGAAAATATTAATATGAAGATAAGAGGAAAAAATTGGAATAAAAAGATCCTACATCAAGTAAAACAACCTTCTGCTCTGACGTGGATTACAGCGTCGAAGACATGAGGATGACTAGAAAGGTAGGTATTAAGAAAAAAGAATGTGCACATGTCAGCTTTCTGTGAAGTTTAGACAAATGTATTTGGTCTGAAGAAGAGGATATTTTTCATGAAAGCATGGAGTATTTTGTGTCATAGGCCAATTTTAATTTTTATATTTTATATTTATATTCAGATTCTTTATTCATTTCAAATTTAAAAGAACACAAAAAACTATTTACAATTCCACGTAAATAAAATTTAAATATTACATGAAATGAAAGGAAGCAGAAGAAGATAAAATCTTATTATGTCTGCCCCTTTTTTAACAAAATTAATTCAAACAATCAATTCAAACAACAATAATCCAAACAAAAAAATTACACAGTAATTGATACTTGTTAAGTAAGAAGCTGAGAAAGGTTGGCCAACATGGTGGACGACACACGTTTCGAGAATGAGCACAAAGCTGCAGTGCCAAAAGTGGCCGTAAGAGGTCTAATAAAGTTAAGTCTGGTCCTCTAGAAATTCACATATCAAAACAAAACAAAAAAAAAAGTAGAAAAGTTTCGTCTTTCATCCGAAAGACTTCTTCAGTCTGAGGTGCTGTATTCTCAGACGGAGCTGAATACATCACCTCAGACTGAAGAAGTATTTTGGATGAAAGACGAAATGTTTCTACAATTTTTTTTTTTTTGATTTTTGAATGTCCAGAGGACCAGACTTAACTTTTTTTAGATGTTTCTACCTGGATTATTGAGCATACAATAGGATCAGGATGATCATAAGAGGGCTTCAAAGTTCATCAAAAAGAGTTTGGAGGAGGAGCTTTGCAGACACAGAAGATCCAAGTTATTACAGCTGATGTCTAAAACAAATGAATTAAAGAGTTAATGTAAGACAATGAGAGTCCAGATATGGTTCCAGAACATTTAAATGAGCCCACAGGACTATTAACTGAGCTTAATAATGCAAATGAAGATTCCAACAATTTTCAGTCAGGTCATATGGACAGTTTCTTTTTTTTTTAAATCCTGAAACATTTCACCTTCCATTCAGAAGGCTTCATCAGTCAAGGAAACACACAACGCAAAACTGATTATTCCATCAACAGCTTACCACAAAGTGAAACAAACCAGTTATGTTGGTGCTAAAATGGTCCAGATGACCTGACTGAAAATTGTTGGATTGTATACCTGGATTACTGAGCATGGACTTTGTTGGCAAAGGAAGAAGTGTTAATGCTACTGCCTGATGACGAAAAGGATGGCAATCAGGTTCAAAGCAAAAAGGGACAATATATGCAGCTTCACGACTGAGGTTGAGTCAGATGAGTCCAGATGACAGAATGTCTGTTACTGAAACACAAGCAAGGAAAAGGTCTGGTTCACACACAAGTCGATCGCTGTCAGCAGCTGTTCGACAAGAGCATTAAGAGTTTCATCTACATCATCCGTACGACGAAGGGTACAAGCAAAACATGCTGCTTTTCTTGCCCATGCAACATTTCTGAAACAAAGACAAGAATTAGACATTGAATATGACTACCGGTAACTGAAGACAAAGGGAGAGCAACTTGAGACTGAGACAGCCATTGGTGATTGTCACTGGTTGACTTTAAAAGCAGCATAAAGACCTTTCTTTTTAAGCAAGCCTATTCTGCCTCCACATGATTTTATCTTTGATCTTAGCTGATATCATTATTGATTTTACTTGATTTTATCACTTGTTTTATTTTATTTATTTTTTAAGCAAGCCTAATCTGCATCCACATGATTTTATCTTTGATCTTAGTCGATATTATTATTGATTTTATTTGATTTTATCACTTGTTTTATTTTGATCTTTGTTTTATTACACTTTGTAGCACTTTGAGATTTTTATTAATGAAAAGTGCATTATAAATGGAATTCATTATTATTATTATTATTCTACATGTGAAGAGGTGTTAGACTGTGAGTATGAACACTGCAATAACTCAGCTGCTTGCTTTGAGCCAAGCCTATTATGAAATCATCAGCTAAACAGCAATGGTCCAGTTGTAAGAAATGAACAAACAGAACAACTTGTGACATTATAATTAAACATGAAAGTGACAAGAAACAACCTGAGGACAGCAATAATACAGTAAATGTGTGAGGAAAAATCCCATTACTGAGATGTTGGTTAAGCAACATAGACTGTCACATCTGCCACCAAGACATGTTCCTGTTTTTGTGGGGATTCACTTGAGTTCAAGCCTTTCATAAGAGCTTCCGACCACACTATTCATGAAATATCAGATAGTGACAGTGATTGACTATGTTACCTTGGACAATTCAGGTGAGCCAAAGGACTTGATTATACGTTACCAGAACATGAATCCTCAACAAGGCTATAATGAAGCAAGACATTTTTTGCTTTATCATTAGGGTAACAAACTAAAAATTGCTACAGCATATATGAACAAAGCCTTTAGCTGGCCACACATTAAACCAGATGATGTCAAAGCTCTTCATACTCACTATTTCTAACTAGTTACAACAATGCAATGCAAGACATTAGTCAACTCCAGGATATAGACCATCCAACAAACTCAGAAATATTGTCTCTAAGTTGCCCTATAAAGAAAGAGAAATGCGGAGTTACCACCGTTGACATACAAGAAAACTGTGGAAGAAGAGCCACATTTTTCAGACATTGTAATTTTCATAAAGAGGTAAACCAAAATAATCAGTGATCCAGTGTTTAGAGACATAAAGTACGCTGAAGATAAGGCAAAACCTAATGCTAGATCCTCCAACATCAAGAGACATGGTCATAGTGGAAGAAATTACACACAGTCAAGACTGAGAGAAAGGTTTTGGATTACACGAGCAGATTCATTCAGCCATCAGAAAAATACAATCAAAGTGTGTGATGTGCAAAATAATTTCTGCAAAACCTGGAGAGCCAAGAATGGCTAATTTGCCACTGGATCATTGGATACAAGACAAGCCTCCATTTACAAATATGTGAACAGATTATTTTGGACCATTTGATGTAAAGTGTGGATGGAACACATTCAGGCGATATGGTGTGTTGTTCACATGTCTCACTGTTAGAGCAATACAGTCGCTCATTCATTTGAGACTGATTCATGCATAAATGCATTTAGGAGATTCTTTGTAAGAAGAAGCCAGGTGTCTGTTATGAGATCAGATAATGAAACAAATCTGGTGGGAGCTGAAAGAGAAATGCATGAAGCAAAAAAAGGCTAGAATCATTCAAAAATTTTAGATGTGCTCATGAAAAATAACATAACCTGGATATTCAACCCTCCAGCAGGTTCACATTTTGGGGGCGTCTGGGAAAGACAGATTGGTTCTGTGGAAGAATTCTTCGCCAGGTGCTGAAACATCAGCCTCTTGATGATGAGCTCCTTCAGACATTGTTTTGTGAAGTGGAAGCCATTATTAATGGTAGGTCAAAAACAAGCGTATCAAATGACCAAAATGATTTAGAGGCACTCACACCAAACTATTTGCTTTTGCTTAAATATCAGCCAGTATTTCCGCCTGGATTGTCTCAAAAGGGAATTTGTATGCTAAGAAGAGATGGAAGCAAGTACAGTACATGTTCTGACATATTCTGGAAGCGTTGAATAAAAGAGTACTTGCCTAATCCACAAGAGAGACAGAAGTGGACGGTAATGAGACCAAATCTGGAAGCAGGAGATATTGTTCTCATAGTTAAACATTACCAATAAACTCTTGGTTGATGGGAAAGGTTGAAATGACTGTCCCAGATTCAAATGGACTTGTTCGAGATAGATAGATAGAAAGAAAGAAAGAAAGAAAGAAAGAAAGAAAGAAAGAAATAAAGAAAGAAAGAAAGAAAGAAAGAAAGAAAGAAAGAAAGAAAGAAAGAACTGTACAGTAGATACAGCAGTGGTGGGATGCATCACAAACAATGATGAGTCCAGCTACATGCAGGAGGTGGAACACCTGGAGAGCTGCTGCAGGAAGAACAAACTTCATATCAATGTGAACAAGACGAAGGAGATGATTGTGGACCTCAGAGAGAACAAATACACCTATCCTCGTCCCCCGCCACCCCTTCGAATATAAGAGGAGCTACAGTGGAGGTGGTCTCTAGTTACAAGTACTTGGGTGTGCACCTGAACAGCAACATCCCCACCAGCCTGATTTAAAAAGCACATCAGCAACTCTACTTCCTCAGGTGACTGAGATGAGCTGGTCTGGGAAGCTCAGTCCTCACCTCCTTCTACAGGTGTGCAGTGGAGAGCATCCTGTGCTCCAGCATCGACATGTGACATGGAGGCTGCACACAGAAAGAAAAGCTTTGAAGAGAGTGGTGAAGGCTGCACAGAAGTCTGTCGGAGTCAGTCTCCCCACCCTCACAGACATCTACAGATGCAGGAAGAGAGCCACCTGCATCATGAAGGACTCCACTCACCCAGCACACTCAGTTTTTGTCTTGCTCCCCTCAGGCAGGGGGTTGAGGTTCATTAAGTGTAGAACCACTAGACTGAGGAACAGCTTCTACCCTAACACTGTTAGACTCATGAATTCCTAATCAGGATTATCACTTTGAAAAAATAATCACTGTAATGCAACTTTGATTGTTATGTGCTGCTGACAATTCATGCTGCTGATCTCATGCTGCTGATTTATGTCATGCTGCTGTGTTCAATTTGTGCTCATCTGCTCACACAAAGTCATGTTCATGCTGCTGTTGTTCGTCGTATTGTTTTTGTACCAGTAGTGCTTAGTGTATTCTTAGTTTAGCATATTTCTTAGTTCATATCTTAGACCTTATTACTGTTTTTCTTTGCAATGTATACTTTTGTTGAAGGTAACTGGTATGTGTGCACAATTTCATTCCATCACATGTACCACGTGATGAGAATGACAATAAATAACCTTTTAAATAAAAATAAAGAATCTTGACTTGACTTGAATTGAAATTTGAGGTATCCAGTAGCATTTTTCTAATTATACAGAAAAAAGACATGAAAAAAAATAGAGAAGTAACTTCAATTTAAGGAGCTGAATAAATGTGTATATTATGTTGGAATAGTTAAGTTACATAGGTTTACAAGTTGAACTTGTAATTGTTACTGGCAACTGGAACTGTGAATGATGCTTTTTTATTTTGTAATTGTTATGCCTTGCCAGAAACAATTAGGGGCTGGAACGTAAGTGTCACTGATATTAAAACGTAATTTAAGCATTGTATTTGACTTTGAAACATATTTAGGTTTGTTTAAATAGTTTGGTTTGAGTTACTTTATTAGTTTATTAGGCTTCTGTAGTTTGCAGACAGGAAGTTTGGCATTATGGTGAAATGTGTAGTTGAAATCTAAGAAAGATGTAAAAATTTAAATTAAATTAAAGGCACTACGGCATGAGCAACACAGCTGTTTTTACTTTTAGCATCGGGAACAAGTCGCCGATGTGTCAAACAGTCTCCTCTCCTATGTTCATGATTTAAGACTGATAGAAGATATTAATATGAAGATAAAAGAAAGAAAAATAAAACTTTTATCCTACACTGGAACTACTCTGCAATGCCGCACATGTTCATCAGGTTCCACAAAACACCTATTTGATTAAAAATTTAAAAACTGTTAGAACTCTGGTAGCATTCGGGCAAACTGTACACAGACAATTTGAGCCAGGGGTGAGCTGCAGGGTATGGATGGTGGGGACTGTGCGTGGAGAGCCCATATAGAATGGTTTTACAGTTTCTACAGACCTGATTTCATTACTGTAAAGTACAATCCTTAGCTGGACTGTTCATAAAATACAACATGTGTTATCCCTTTATTTCTGGCCCAGGTTCTGACAGAGTTTTGTTGGCTCAAGATCAACATAAAGCTGACATGCAAAGGTCAACACTAATAATGTGGCAAGGAGGAGCTAGGTTTAGATGGAGATGGCTTTTATAACAGACTGAACATGCTGAGCCACATGATGAATGTGTGAATGCATGCTATTAAACACCAAGCTGGAATACCAACTTTATGTAAGACTGGTGCATGTCAGACTAAAGTTGCTGACTTAACACTAGTCAATGTGTTATATCCAACCTCTGGTTCTGCTTTGGACATATAAAAAGACAACTCAAATGGATTGACGTCGACTGGTATAATCTATGCTCCTCAGCTTTTTAATGTTGTGTGATTGTGGTTAAGTGTTAATAAAGGTAATGGAGGAGTGATTGCCCTATGGTAATTCATTAAGCACTAATCTATTAGGGAATGTTTAAAGAGCTACTGCAGTATCAATTACCATTAGACCCAGTTTAGACCAGTCAGCTAATTGGTGAGGGGAAAGTGCACAGCTCATTTAGCATCCCTCTGTGGGTTCAAATACAATATCTGTGGTTCGTCTGAACAACTGCAGTAAACAGTTCAGATCAGTTCAACATTTTCTCATTTTTCGTGGATTAATCTTAAAAGGGGTTAAATTAATATAAATTTCTTTTTTTTTGTCGGTTTAAATCCCTCTTCTTTTACAGGAATTATCCCAAATGAAGAAAGTACAGTGGCTCAGTTAACCAATTAAATGGTAAATGGAGCTTATTTATATAGCGCTTTCCAGCCCCCTATGAGGGCCCCAAAGCACTTTGCAATACCAACCATCCACCCATTCATACACACATTCATACACCGGTAGCGGCAGACTGCCATGCAAGGCGCCATCCAGTCCTACCGGGAGCAACTCGGGGTTAAGTGTCTTGCCCAGGGACACAACGACACATGGTGTGGGGAACCGGGATTCGAACCTCCAACCTTCCAATCGGGGGACGACTGCCATTACCACTACGCCACGGCCGCCCTGGCATAAAGGAGGGACTCACCTCAAATCTTGCTTTAAGGTTATCCTATGATTCACTAAATTTAAACACTAACTTGAATACAGTATAAAGAGTTTGTCTTCAGCTATGGCATGCTTCTATCAATGTGTCACTCAGCTGGAAGGCTGTCCGTCTCTTATGTGCAGCACTCTCTGTTAGTTACCAGACAGTGTGAAATGTAATTTGGAATGTGAAGATGTGTTCTTATACTGTATGTTTTATCTTGTAAATCAATTAAAAAACAAGGTTTTACCTCTGTGATGAACTGGCAACCCTACTTCTTGCACAGTGACTGCCAGAGATGGAGCTTCCTGCAACCCAGAACAGGATCAGACAGGTACAAGAAATGGTTGGATGGGTTTATTTATTTCATTTATGGCTCTGTTCAACGTGACTTGGAGGGAAGGGATCCGGTTTCAATGTTGTTAAGTGCATTATAACAAAGCATAATTACAGGGCTAAGTTACTGCCCTTTATGTTTTAACTTCACAACTGATCCAAAATGTTAATGTAAAAAGCATATTGTTTGTTTATTTTATTTTATTTTTTGCTAATTATATCATGCTTAACATACTGCACTTACTGATTGTATTATATCACCGTACCTTGACTGGACATTGACATGGCATGTGTAATAATATAGGCAAGGTGATCAGTTTTACTGATCTTACCTATATATTAGATGTAAATTGGGCAGGGTTTAGACTGACTGTTACATGCCCCAGGCATGTAATTTATTTTAGTCAGAACACAAAATTGTGTAAAGGTTTTTGAGGTTTTGTTTAAAGATTTTGAGCAGAAGGCACGAGCTGTTTAGAGATTGTGCATGTGTTGTTTAGAGGCTGTAGGAGCCTAATGCCAGGTAGGCCTACCCACCAAATGCGTCGAAATGCTCCTGCCGTCCCCTTTTGGCCACTTGTCACTGTTCACACTGAAGCCACTGAAGATGTGTCTGATGACGCACACTGGGAGGAGGCAGAGGAGGGGGTCTGGCTCATTTTCCGGTCGGGTTGTTCGTTTCATGCACACCGGGCAGATAAAATCAGCTGCACGTGAGCCTCGTTACTACTTGAGTGGGTTTTCTACGAGCTTAACTGCAGCTCCAAAAGCCTTTGTAGAGATTAAAACGTTTTTTTTTTTATGTTTGGGGTGATCGTATCGCTCGAGCGGACAGCAACAACTGTAAAAATGCCAAGTTTCTTACCGGAGGCTGGTTTCTTCATGGAGGCTTGATGGGGTAAGTTTAAAAAGTCCAAAAAAAGTCCCATTGTTGTTGCGTCATTACATAGCAGAGTCTCTCCCGATTGGTTGCTGCGACGCGTCGAGCAGCGTCGAGCAACCAAAGGTCAACTAGGCGAACTTTGGCGGCTCGACGCTGCTCAACGCTTCGGCTGCGTCGCGTGCGCTGAAATGAACTGCCGTGCGCTGCCGCGCCGCTTCAAACACTCAAAACGCGCCGCTTCACGATTTGACGCGCCTCGACGCGTCTCCACATAGACTTTCAATGTAAACCGGCCGCTTCCGCTGCCCGAAACGCGTTTGGTCGGTACCCGGCATAATTGACTGCAGCTGGTGCTCATTAACATGCTGTAGGTGGAGGTAGTTGCTCTCTCTATATATTAGGTCCAAGCCACAGAGCAGAAGTAGAAGAGGAGCAAGCAGATAGGTCCAAGAAGAGGTCCAAGCTGCAGCAGGAGAAGGAGTTGCAGCAGCAGAGATCCCAGCAGCCCCAGAAGAAGAAGAAGAAGCTGCAGCTGCAGGAGAAGCAGCAGCAGATGAAGAAGCAGCAGAAGCTGAGCAGAGGTCTGCAGCAGCAGCAGCAGAGTGAGAGAAGCCATGAAGCCATTTGTTGAAGCCATATGAGGAGGCTGTTTGATGAGCCGTTTGAAGAAGAAGTCCGTATGAAGAAGCGGATGTCGTGAGATGAGGCAGAGGTTTCTGCCGTTGTGAAAAGCTGGAGTGAGACCTGCTATGAAGAGGAAGCTGAGTCTTTCTGTTGTGGAGACCTGCTAACGTGAAGAGCTGGGTGCTGAAGACCAGGAGCCGTGAGTGACCTGCTGAACTTTGAGTTTTTTATCATTAAATCATCCAGAAGCTGGATTTGAGAGGTCCATCTTTTTCTTTAATAACCTTCTGTTTGTGAGGACACAGACTCAGAGAGCCAAAAATAAACACTTGTTTTTTACCATCCTTTCTGTGTCTCGTGTCCCTGTATGGTACGTGCCTTCGGGTCGTAACACTGACACAAGAATACATCAATAATTCACGGGTTCTAACTTTTTCAGATTAATTTCATAAATCTGTGACTCAGTGATGAGATGTAAAGACAAGCAACTTTAATTTATGTTGGTTCAGCAGAACTGAATCTTTTAATTAACAAATCATTAAATTACATCACACATTTGTACATGGTTGATCGATCGGAATTTCCTATAACTAACTGTAGACAGATTAAAACTTAGAGACAACAGAACAAATTAAAGGTCTTATATTACTTATTCTGCAGGTACATTAACTTAATGTTTAGTTAACTGGCTTGAGAAATAGAGTTTGAGGAGAAAGTTTAGGAGGAGTAAGATAGAGGATGGAAGAAAACTAATATCTTGAAGTGAGTTTAAAGAGCGACTAAACCCAAAATTAACTTTTTTTAGCTGATAAACTCCCTAGAATGTGTATAAAAAGTTTCAGAGCACTATTTCTGTGTAAATTTTCATGTATTTGTGCGTATTAGTTAAAATCGGCAATATTTGGTCTAAAAACGTGTTCACGGTAGCCCTATGGGTTGAACAGAGGTTATTGCACGTTAATTTTACTATTAGCTCAAATGCTCTGTTGTGACATGTCTGCTCCGTTGTGACGTCACATCGTCTCCTGCCTTAATATAAAACTGGAGCCACTCCCCCGAGAAGGTCACTCAGGGGTTGGATTAGCGATTAGCAACATAGCATTAGCATTGATGAGTGAAGCTGTTCCAAGAATAGCTCTTCAAACTGATGTTCACCCACCCTTACACCATCAGGGTACAATCCGTTTGGAGGTGAGTACCATTTTACACCTTTCATTCCATAATTTATCTTTTGAGTATATGACGTGTTTCTTCATGTGCTGTGTTTGCGACCTGCAGCTTTGCTTCGGTGTGGCCCCACATAAGGTCGTGGCGTTTTCATCTGTTGCTGATCAACGTTAAGTTTGTGTTGTAGTTGTGTTTAAATGCTCTGTTCCCCCCTGAGAATCTGTTCCCCCTGTGTCGGGATCCGACCGTGAGGCGCATCTGAGTTCTGAAACGAGTCCACACTATCGTGTCACAGTTATAGCTCATTTTAATCGACAGCTCCTGGTGATAAATAAATAAATATAAAACCTCCACTAAATAAATAAACCTGGTCTAGAGTGTGGGGTGTAGACTACTGTACAGGTTTTTTATTTATTTATCTCCGACAGAATCTAGTCTGACAAATACAAAGTATCAGCCACCAACACATCATATATAGCCTATTTATAATTTTTATTACTAATATAGAAGGCTGGAAGCAGCTGATAGAGGACAAGAAAACTTCCTGCAAAGATAAGTGTAGGCTTTGTGGTAGGCTAAATCTCATTCAAATTAAAAATATGACTGGAGAAAAATTATTTCTAGCTG
This sequence comes from Garcialebias charrua, assembly GCA_038048925.1. Classification (NCBI taxonomy): domain Eukaryota; kingdom Metazoa; phylum Chordata; class Actinopteri; order Cyprinodontiformes; family Rivulidae; genus Garcialebias; species Garcialebias charrua. Next base: position 2,151 of record JBBPBX010046087.1, on the reverse strand, counting down.
CTATTTTTTGATAGTTAATGTCTGGGTTTTTGTTGTTGTTGTTTTTTCATTATTTGAGAGAAAGGGTGCGCGCTCCCGACACAGGGGGAACAGATTCTCACGGGGGAACAGAAATTCGCACAGCACCTGCGTTCTTTTGTTGCAAATAATGTTGTGGATCAAGGTATTTGTAAAATAATAATAATAATCTGTGCAGCAGTATTTATTTTGCACTGGGTCATCTGTTTGACAGGTCAACAAAGTGATAGAACAGTAATGTTTCTCAAGTATGTTTTTTTGTAAGGTGATTAAAAATGTGTTGTTGTTTTTTAGCTCCATATGAGGCGTTCCACATCCAGGGAATCTGAGCCGTGCAGCAGTCCCAAACACTCGAGACCACCTTCAGGATGCTCCACCCGCAGGATGGTCCACCTGCCATCCACAAACAAACACCAAGGTCTCAGCTGCACCCAACATTGTCGTGGATGGAGGTCTCAAGAGATGACGCAGCTCTGGCCGAGACTCTGCATCATCTTCCGCTGAATTTGAAATACATGTCACACATTTGGCACTTCGCATCTGGTTCTGTGAACTTCTTTTAGAATAGGATACCCTTTATGTAAATTACTATGTGCTTGTGTTAAATTATTATTTATGTTTTCTTCTAACCCTGTGTGGACTGGGCACCTGGGTGGTCTGTAACACAGGTGTACACACCCACCTGTTCACATCTGGCCATAACCTATGTCAGAAAGGGATTTTTTTATAAGTCATAAATTCAAGTACAGGAAACTTTTAAATTTTAACGTTTAAAAATTTATGCTTCCTATAACTTTTTTAATAATGTACAATTTGGATTACTCTAATTGATTATTGCACTTTGTTTCTTTTGTTTTACAATATTTAATATTTGCACACCTGAAACAATTATAATTTATATTAAATTTAAACATTACTTTGTAAAAATTGCTGATGTAAACATGTTTATTAAATGTTTGTTTAAATTATGCATGCATCTGAGAGAAATGCAATTTCAATCCTGTGTATGTTCTGTACATATTGCAGTTTGGACAATAAAGTTGACTTTTAAATTTGACTTTGATGTATGACTTGGAAATGTATTTATCAATACAGAGGTCTGTAAAGAAAGAAATTGATTACAAAAACTAGTTGTTTATGATTCATTTTATTAACAGTAAGTTAATTCAAAACAACAAAAGTTTCTGTGTCGTGTCACACGGGACACCACCTCCAGCTCGTCTGTATGGATGCAGTGGACAGAAGAGAAAGCAGTCCCAACCACCTTCAAGATGCTGCACCTGCCAGCCAGAAACAAACACCAGGGTCTCAGCTGTACCAACATTGTCGTGGATGCAGGTCTCAGGAGAAGCAGCAGCTCTGGCCGAGACTCTGCATCATCATGGGATCGTCTTACTCTGCGTGGCTGCTGCATGGGTGCTTGAGTCATCACAGTTCTCTGAAAAAAACATTTGAAAGGATACAGTATTGTTAAATTCATTGCAATTTGTTTGGTTTGCATTGAAAAAATATAATTTCTCATAAATCTTACCAGCTGTGCTCAGTTTTGATTAGCTGACACATAGCTTAAACATATACTGTATGCACGTCCTAACAAATATATCATACAAGCTTATAGAATGTTTCTAAACACGGATCTTTGGAAAACAAATAAAATATTTTACCACTGTTTAGTGCTCATTTATAGTCAATTCAAAAAACAACGTGTGTTCAGTTCTAGGTTGCATATTAAAATTAAGCCAAAACGTCAAAAAAACGAGGGTAGATGAAATCAATATTTTAAAATAAAATATATTATGAAACGTTACTTTTGTAATGTGCTAAGTAATAAGATGTGGTGAATTAAAGTCACTGCAGCTGGACTACAACTCCGTTGTGATCCAAACAAAGACAAAAACACAACCGTACACCTCATGCCATGCAGCTAAACACAGGTTTTTCATGTGTTCAGTGTTCAGAAGCATACGCTTAAGCTGTGTGTGATTAAATACACGCAACAACATTTTAGAACTGTTATTTTAGTACAAGTTTAGGCATTTACTTACTGAAGACGCGACTATCCGCCATTTTGAAATCTAAACTTGGGGAGGGGTGAGAGTTCACCACTAGAGGGGGCGTGAACACAGGACAACC
>JBBPBX010046086.1:0-16187 GCA_038048925.1 Garcialebias charrua | reverse complement strand
CAAAAGTGAATGCCAGGAGGGTACAAAACGCTTTGTAATCCAGGCAGATAAATCTAACGGCAGATAAATCTAACAAGGTTAAAAGGCTGGTTTATACTTCTTGTCACACGTCTTTTACCCCCCGTTGCTGCGGCCCAGCGATGACGTAATTGCGTGTGTGTCACAGACCACATTGAGTGTGTACTTGGAAAGACATGGGATACATTATAGTAAATCCCTCCCTCTTCCCTCCCACTGCATATGTCATGCGCACTCCCACTGCATACGTCGGCGAGTTTATCTCCTCAGGACCGTGCGGGGGGTCTCCGCTCGCTTTAAACGCGCATTTTTACGCATAACAGCGGAGTTTTCTTTGTTAAGCTGCGCGCATGCGCAATCCTCTTCATTTTGTCAACTTTACACGCGTGTTCGTAAATATATATATATAAATACAGTATATATGTATTGGTGTGTGTGTGTTGGGGGCAATGCGCAAAGTGTGTGGTCTCCAAGCTCTCTCCGCGCAGAGACGCACGGTTTGCATGTGCGCGCGCACAGACGAGTTTCTCTTCAAAACTATCCATGTCAAAGCAAAAACAAAAAACGGCTTCTGGAAGAGTAGCGGTGTGATACACCATATTTTGACATCCAAACAAAAAATGCCCACAAACTTTGAACCAATCACACGCTCCGAGCCGCAACCTCCGCGTCTCAGAGTTCTGACTGGGGGCCATGTACCAGACGGCTGTCACCGGGGGATCGCAGCGGGAGTGCAGACGGAAGTTGCACAACTCTTTTTTCACTCAATGGGGGGTAAAAGGCGTGCAACAAGAAGTATAAACCATGAGCCTAATAATGGATTGTCAGCACCCTGATGGTTGCTTGCTATTCACAAGGGGCACTCTGAGCAGCAGGACCACGCTTTCCACAGAACAACTGTGTCATCTCTTGAAACTGTGCCTGCAGTCAACCTATTTCACATATTCTTCTTCTTCTTCTTTCGGCTTTTCCCTTTTCAGGGGTCGCCACAGCGAGTCATCCTCCTCCACCTCACTCTGTCCTCTGCATCCTCTGTCCTCACTCCAACTACCTCCATGTCCTCTCTAACTGCATCCATATATCTCCTCTTTGGTCTCCCTCTTTGTCTTTTTCCTGGCAGCTGCATTTCTAACATCCTTCTACCAATATACCCACTGTCCCTCCTCTGGACATGTCCAAACCATCTCAGTCTGGCCTCCCTAACTTTATCTCCCAGTTGTTTAACATGTGCTGTACCTCTGATGATCTCATTCCTGATCTTATCCATCCTTGTCACTCCTAAGGAGAACCTCAGCATCTTCATTTCTGCCACTTCCAGTTCTTTCTCCTGTCTTTTTGTCAATGCCACTGTCTCCAGACCATACAACATAGCTGGTCTCACCACTGTCTTGTAAACTTTTCCTTTGACCTTTGCTGACACCTTTTTGTCACAAATCACTCCTGAAACTTTTCTCCATCCACTCCATCCTGCCTGGACTCTCTTTTTCACCTCTTTACCACATTCCCCATTTTCCTGTACAGTGGACCCCAAGTACTTGAAGTCCTGCACCTTTGTGACCTCTGCTCCTTGTAGCCTCACTGTTCCACTGGCCTCCCTCTCATTCACACACATGTACTCTGTCTTACTACGACTGACTTTCATTCCTCTTCTTTCAAGAGCATACCTCCACCTCTCCAAGTTCTCTTCCACTTGTTCCCTGTTCTCACCACAGATCACAATGTCATCTGCAAACATCATAGTCCATGGGGATTCCTGCCTGACCTCATCTGTTAGTCGGTCCATCACCAGAGCAAACAAGAAGGGGCTGAAGGAATATACACACATTTAGATGTTCTATATGTTAATCTTACTTGAAACTAATAACAAGCGCTCTATAATCAAGGTATTTACAATGGTTTTACAAATGTTTATGCAATTAAACAACATTATAATGCACGCTTTTAGATCCAGCAAAGAGAGGGTTAACAGCTCTTGGCAGCAGAAAGGCACTTTGTGTTTGCTTTGGCCGACACAGGCTTTTCTTAAACTAAGGCTGAGCACTTATAAAACAAACACACACTTGGTCATCAATTAGTGTAACTGGACATTAATTACAGGAATTTACATTAAAGATAATACACTAAACACATGGATCTGACAATTTTAAACATGCTGAACAAAGGAGCGAGCTGGTTTTCAGAGCAGACCTCAGTACCAGCCATAAAATCTCCAAGGCCGTAAAACAGATAAACAAGGGAGCTCCAAGGCTCCTTATCAGGCCCTAAGCCAATGAGAAACGAGAAAAGCCCAAAGCTGCACTTTATACTGCCAAGAAGAGACAGACATCTTGAGCACTTTTTGAGAACAGCGCGTCGGACAGGTCAGTGCTCAATATGGCTCACAATAATTTGTGCACAAATGATTGTTTATGCTGTAACTCTGTTAACCTGTAACCTGTGTTGATCCAAATAAATCTTGATCTTTTTTACATGAGAGCCTGGTCATTTCGAACACCGTCGAAATATCTCCTTCAAATGGTGACCCCGACGTGATGGCCTTGTCTCTCTTTCTCTGATTGGTGGAACGACGTGGCTCTTCTTCAGCTGTGCAGCAGTGGAGCTCTGACAGACAAATCAGGTGAGTCGACCGTGTTTTAAACAAAACCGACTATTTGGCCACGTCACAAATTAAACTGCGCACAAATGAAGTCCAGACTCGTGATAAATTCTGGTTCTTCAAGTTAAAGTTAATTAATAGAAGTTTGATTTGATCTGTCGACACAGGTTACAGTTTGAACAGACGCTTGTTTGGTGCGGGACGGTCCCCGCTGCGCGTTCACGGGCAGAGCCGCGTGCTCGTGAGGAGGGGGGCGCGTGCCCGTGGTTTTTCCTTCGTGTGTCGTCGTGTGTGTTTTTCGTGTTTCATTTACTTGTTTTTTGGTGGGGCCGCGCATCTTCGATTGGGTCAAGGGGTTCGCTGCCGCTGGTTCCGTTCGGACGGGTCCAGAGGGGGAGGCGTTCGCTCGTCGGCCCGTGCGCGTTGTTCGTTTCCGGGTGCGCTCGTTTCAATCAGGGTGGCTGGACTCGAGCGTCCTGTTTGCTCGTACACGTTAGGGGAGCTCCCGATTCCCTGGGACGTCACTGCGTGAGTGGACGCTTCGTGCCGCCTGTTTCCTGGTTGGCGAGCGTACTGAAAGCCCGGCGGTCCGTCGTGGGACTGACCGGAAGTCACTGGGGAGAGTGGACCTTCGTGAAGCGGTGTATCGCGGGAATACATCGCGGTCACGTGAGAGGAACGTCTGCCAGCTGTGCCCTGCGGCGAACTAGCTACTCGCCGTAGTGGACTCGCACTGGAGGCGTGACCAGAGTGGTCACGGACCACTGGTCAGTTGAGGGGGAAGCCCGCCGGTTCATTGTGGGGCGGTGCTGATTGGATTTTTTGAGTTTCGGCCGTTTTGCATGCATTTTTACTCGTTTCTTTTGTGTTTTCGTGTTTCATTAATGTCAAAGGGGGGATCTTTGTATATATGTGTCCATTTGATTGTCATTAATTGTTTGTGTCGACTCAGAGAGTGTGAAGTGAAGTTTTATTTCTTTTCAGTGGTGAATGGTGCTGCCATTTTTTGCATGAATGACAGGTGGCGCTGTTGTCTAACAGAGGGGCAAGGCTGATTTTCCACAGACTTGGCCCCTGAGTTTCTCTGGCTCAGCTCATCTGTGAGTGCTTGTGGAATAAAACATTTTGAGTGAATGAGATTGCGTGGAGGCGATATGGCGCACATGCAGGGTGAACAAATGCAGGAACAAAAAGACATTCTTGAACTGTTGCTACAAATCAGAGCAAATATCAGACGTTTACAAATTGAAAGCACAGAGAGGTGCAACCAGTTGAGCGAATTAGTATCAAAAATTGTTGAGGAAGCAGACGGATCAACAGGAAACTTAGCTAATTTGGTTCTAATCAGATTTAAACAACACAAACAAACGATTTATGAAATTGGAACTGAGATAGCACTACATTGCACCACGGTAACACAGTATCAACAATTAATTAGGAAATATGATGAAGAGCTGAAACAGATTGACCTTCTTGAAGAATTGTTCTTAATTGCGGACAGTGTGCAGGCATTAGGGCACACAGAGAAAAGCTCAATTTAAAAGAAAATTTAGAGCAGCAGGTGGCAGGAAGAAGAGCAGTCAAACAGTGCCACCTACAGGAGGTTTGAAGCAAGTTGCAGAGACTGAGGGAGATGAGAAGGTTGTGAAGAGAAGGGGATGTGAAAGGGAGAAAACAGAAGTAAGGAAACAGGAAGTCGGTCAGACAGAGGAAGTGGGGAGGTTGTCAGAGAAGTATTTGGGGTGTCAGAGGAGCAGCCAGAAATGAGGAGCAATGGAAGAGATTCATATCAGGAGATATGTGGAGGAAGGCAAAGACAGAGAGGGATGAGGTGACCCAGAAAGTGAAAAGCAAGTGGATGAAGGAGCAAACAGGAAGTTGAGACAGAAAAGTACACAAGGAAGTTGAGAAGAAGACAGGAGGCAGGAGATGGAGGGAGTGAGTTCAGGCCCCAAGAAGAGAGAAGGGGGGCCACAGAGAGGGGTTGTGGAAGTATCCGAGAGAAGATGAGGAAGGTGAGGTGAGATTAAACATTTATCTTGAAATCAGCCACAGAGCAAAAAACTTATTTTGGAAATTTTAAGAGGTCAGCAATTCACCAATTAGACAAACACGAGAGTTCTAGAGAGAAGTGAGACAGTTTCGGGTTGAGGTTCAGTGAACTGTAAAGTTGATGTAAATTTATTTTTTGCTTTTGATTTTAAATTAGAGGTAAGAAACCCGTTGTGCAGACCAAATCCTGAGAGGGGTGCTTGGATGGAGACAAATGCTGAGAAGATTTCACTTTTGAGTTTTCATATACAGGGAACCCCCGACCTACGACTCCATCGACCTGCGAACCACGGGACCTACGAACGACCCAAAGTTGAAGAATGCCATCGACGTACGGCAAAAAATTCGTGACCTACGAACGAACCAAGTTAAAAATATATAATCGAGCTACGGCAGACTGGATGCACGACCTACGAACGAGCCCCATTACAGGTATATAATCGAGCTACGGCGAAACTGCGTCACAAAACGGCAATCGGCGAGGTGGGGGAGGGGATTGCCTTTGGCTGTTGCTTGTTGGGCATGGGCGTGACACTGCGCATGGCAGTGGAAAAGTACCGCCAGCGAGAGGGGGGGGCTGGGCTTCTGGCGGATGTACACACAGCCGCATTGCAGCTGGCGGCGGAGGGATCCGTACAGGTAAAGCGGTAACTATTTAAAGGGCTGCGGCCATTTTGTGCCTCGTGGTTTTCCACTTTGATTGATGAGAGAAGAGAGTTACGAACAGCGAACTAAGAACAACGAAGAACGACGACGAGAGAAAACGAACAACGTACAAACAGGTACAGTAATAAATTTTAATTTACAGTAGCAGTTTTAGACTAAAGCGAACGTTAGCACGTTAGCATTAATTTTAAATTTTGCTCCTTAGGAATTAGCACGTTAGCTAATTTTCGACGCTACTGTATTTTTCGACGGGTCATCGAACGGGCAGGTACGGTCGTACTCAAAGAAATCTTTAGACGAAAGCAAATGTTTGCATTGATTTATGAACGTTAGCATTAATTTTAATTTTTGCTCCTTAGGAGTTAGCACGTTAGCTCGTACGAAGAATGGCTCCAAAGAGACCTGGAAAGTCCGCGGCCGCGGCAGAGGGGAAAAAACCTCGCAGAACCATCACGCTGGAGACGAAGGCAAAAATAATAAAAATGTCTGATGAGGGCATGACGCCATCTAAAATAGGAGAGAGGCTAGATTTACCGAGGTCGACTGTGGGGACGATAGTGGCGGACAAAGAGCGCATTTTGCAGCAAGTCCGTGCTTCGGCCCCAATGAAGTCCACCATCATAACTAAACAGAGGACGGGTAGAATAGTAGAGATGGAACGGTTGCTTGTGCTATGGCTGGAGGACAACACGCAACGCCGAATACCAGTTGGCATGTCGGTGATTTGCGAGAAGGCGAGGAGGATCTATAACAGGCTGATAGAACTAGGGACGAGTGAGGGAGGTGCAGGGGAGCAGGGGGGTGCGGGGGGGCAGGGGGCTGCACAGAGTGATCAGGGTGAAGGGACGTCCTCCTCCCAGAGTGATCCGGGTGAAGGGACGTCCTCCCAGAGTGATCCGGGTGAAGGGACGTCTTCCCATAGCGCAGGAGGAGGGACTTCAAGCGCAGGAGGAGTGACTTCAAGCAGCACATCAGGGGAGTTGGATGGACCAGAGACCTTCACTGCATCTAAAGGATGGTTTGATCGTTTCAGGAAAAGAAACAACTTCCACAACATCAGAGTGCAGGGTGAGCATTTAATTTCTCATTTTTATTTTTTAATAATGCAGGTACAGTACAGGTAGTCCACGACTTACGATTGTTTTTTACATTTTTTTTCCCTTTTATTACAGTGTTACAACAGGTTAACCGTGTCATTTTGTGTGCATTTAGGTGAGGCAGCAAGTGCTGACCACGAGGCAGCTGAGGCATTCCCAGCAGAACTGGCTGAGATCATCAGGGACGGTGGGTACACTGCCCAGCAGGTCTTCAATGTGGATGAGACAGGGCTGTTCTGGAAGCGTTTGCCAGACAGGACCTACATCAGTAGGGAAGAACGAACCGCACCCGGCCACAAGGTCGGCAAGGAGCGTTTGACCTTGCTGGTGGGGGGCAATGCTTCGGGTGATTGCAAACTCAAGCCGTTGTTGGTGTACCAATTTAATAAACCCAGGCCCTTCAAAAATGTTGTTAAATCTACACTTCCTGTTTATTGGGCGTCTAATAAAAAGGCTTGGGTGACGCTGGAAGTTTTTACAAATTGGTTCAACAACAACTTTGTTCCAGAAGTGAAGCGTTTTTGCAGTGACCAGAAGATTGCCTTTAAAGTCCTGCTAGTCTTGGACAACGCTCCAGGACACCCCCCTACTCTCACCACGTTGAACAGGCATGTGAAGGTGGTGTACCTGCCTCCCAATACCACCTCTTTGATCCAGCCAATGGACCAGGGGGTTATTAGTACGTTTAAGGCGTACTACCTGCAGCGAGTCATCCGTGCCGCTTTGGAGGCAACGGAGAACTCTCAGACCCTCACGCTGAAAGACTTCTGGCGTAAGTACAACATCCTCGATGCTGTGCACAACATTGGCCACTCCTGGGATCGTGTTACTCCACAGAACATGTGTGGAGTCTGGAAGAAGCTCTGTCCAGAGCTTGTTCAGGGGGTACACGATTCCCAGGAGGTGGACCGTGTAATCGAGGATGTTGTGAGGATGGGCAGGTCACTGGAGCTCGAAATGGACCATGATGATATCGAACACCTGCTTGGTGCATCAGGAGAGGACCTGTCCCCAGACGACCTGATTCAGCTCGACAGGCACGTCCCGGATGAGGAAGTTGAGGAGGAGGAGGAGGTGGAGGTCATTCCTCCGACCTTCACCAGGCAGGAGATGGTGCTGGCCTTTCAGGATCTCCACAACTTCCTGGCGAGGATTGAGAAGCAGGACGTGGACTGTGAGAGGTTCGCCAAGGTCCGTCGGGGTGTCCTCAATGAAGTTGCGTGTTATCAGCAGATCCTGGATGATAAAAAGCTAGAAAAGGTGCAGAGCAGCATGCTGCAATATTTTACAAAGGTCACAGCACCGCCTCCAGGATCTGCTGATGCACCAGCTGAAAGGCCATCCAGTCCTCCTGCAGCAAGCCAGGAGGAGGCCTTGGACATCCCAGCGGACGAGAGGCCATCCAGTCCTACTGCAGCAAGCCAGGAGGAAGACATGGACAGCCCACCATCTCCCCAGTGAAACACGCCGCCCCCCCCCCCGCTCCCTCCCTCCAGGTACAGCACGTACTGAAATGAAATGTTTTTTTTTTTTTGGAGTTGTCATGTTACACAAATTAATGTCATCTGTCTCTGCTTATGTTCACAGCCTTCCTCCTCCTCCCCCTCCTCTTCACCAACTCCACCATCCCATCACTGACCTGCCCACCCTCACATCCCAGCACAGCAACGTCAGAAAGGTACAGCAAAGACATGTTAATTTATTTTCTCTTTTTTTTTTTACTTACATCTACACCTACACTGAAAAAAGTGTGATTGGGGTTAAGTAGTATCTAATAGGCCACTGATAGTAACTGTTACTCAGTAAAAATGCATATGCATGGTTTTAATTCAGTGTAAGCAAAATTCAACATTTTTGAGATGTTAAGTAATTTAAATTTACTTATATTTTTTTACGGTAAAATAAGCAACGATATCTTTAGCATATTTTAATAGAAAAATATGAAGATTTTTAAATCTAATAGATTTTACTAATTAAAGCACTTTGATTTTAATTACTCTACACTTCCGCCATCTTGGCTGCACATTCTGCCATGTGCACACACATGCTTCAGAAGTGGACTGGACCATCCATTTTGTCAGAGGTAAGACAATCTTTGGAATGTACAATAAAATTTTGAACAACAGTGTATAGTATTTTTGAGAAAAAAGCTCTAAACAATGTTTTAAGTCAAAACTAGATAATAATGAGCACTGTAATGTGTATTTTAAGCAAAATGGCATGAAGTAGAGGCTCACTTTGTAAAGCTTTACAGTTGTTCCTTTACTTCGGCAGATCAAGAACGTGTTGCACTGTAAGTAAACTGTTAATATGCGCTTATTTTAGCTGATGGAAAGCGGGTTAATATATATATCAGTCTATTTGCTGATTTTTAGTAACATTATGTGACAGTGAAATGGTCAGTCAATTAAATATTCAGTCCTGAGCATTTTTTTTGTACATTTAGAATTGTTGTAGGAGCTGTGTATCGTAACTGGTAACAAGAGCTGGCTGTTTGCGGCGTAAATAAAGTTTATTTCTGGCTGCAGTAGACGCCATGAGTCTGCTAACTAGCGTGCTAGCTAGCGAGCACGCAGTCTCCCTTGGGATTAATAATAAAGAATCAAATAGAGAGAGGCTCTGAAAACATTAATCTGATTATTGAAAATTCAAGGAAAAAGTTGATACAGGGGCTAAGTTTTTATTTAACGATTATTTCGATAGGATTTTACAGCATTTCACTGACGCTTTTCCTGTTCGGCTTGAAGCGCCCGGACAGAAAAAGCTGTGACACAAATACGTAATAAAGAATCAAATAGAGAGAGGCTCTGAAAACATTAATCTGATTATTGAAAATTCAAGGAATAAGTTGATACAGGGGCTAAGTTTTTATTTAACGATTATTTCGATAGGATTTTACAGCCTTTCACTGACGCTTTTCCTGTTCGGCTTGAAGCGCCCGGACAGAAAAAGCTGTGACACAAATACGTAAGTGCGTGGTGACGTAGATCTCGCAGCTTCCAGCAGGCGGTAGCAGGCTAGGCTAACCTTCGACGAGCGTAGTTTTCACTTCAAACGAGTGCCCATGTCCGTCAGAATGTGATTGAACAAAGTTTCACACGCGAAGAGAAAGCGATGACATCACTGATTAGAGAGGAAAGACTAATTCGTCAGTGTGGAAGTGTTTTGGCTTTCTAAGGTCTGTTAAAACTACAGGTTTCTGCTGCAGTGAGGTCCTACTTGGTCTCTTTATGCTTCAAAACATGACACACAGTCGTTCTAACTAGCGGTGGGAACATCTAACTGCTTTCATCTGAGGTTTCCACTTGATAGAATATGATGAGAGTCAGAAGATGAAGCACAAAAAATTTGAGCCAACGTGTCCCTGAAACTATGTAAACAATATAACTAGGGTGGGTGAGTAATCTTCAAACAAATGAACAATTCTGCAAGTTTTTTATCATGCAGCTGCAAGTTAATATATGTCTACCTCATCTGATGACCTTATTCAGACAGAAGTCATTTTAAAACTTCACAATGAGCAGGTGAAAAATATTGAACATTGTAACAGATTAAACCTTTGTTACATTGCACAGGTCCTGTGATTCTGTTGAACTGATGAGGTCATTGTTGGAGTGTTTACAGTAGTTTGTCTGATCATATTAAATGTGTGAAATTGTATTAGTGGATATGTTGTGATTGAACTGTTTCACAGTTAGCTTTAATCCATAAACCTAAGTGAAGATGTACCTCTTTTTTGATCTTACTAGATTTCCATGACACAGCTGTTCTGCACGAAGATGCCTGGATTATTCAGACCCTGCACAGTGAGTGTCATGAAATAATTAACATTACATCTGTGTATTGGGTGAACAGCTCATCAAACATCAAACAAACAAAGATTTCTATTATTGTTAGTATAGTTTATTTATTGTAAAAAATGTTGTTTATTTAGATTAAATATTAAATTAAGATTATATTACACATTAAACTGTATTCTGAATTTGACAGTAATTTATCAAGCGTTCGTCTTTGCTCAGGCTGGGCGCGTGCCCAAGAGTATAGCAGATCAGGGAGCTCCACTTCAGCTGCCTTTCTGGACTCACCTGCCCCCTCCTCATTCACCTGTACCAGCATCACCAAGCACCTTCTGCATCACCTGCTCCTCCATAAAGGTAACAACATTTTCCAAAAAAGCTAAGTCTGGTCCTCTGGACATTCAAAAAACAAAACAAAGCAAAAAAAAAACTGTAGAAACGTTTCGTCTTTCGTCCGAAAGACTTCCTCAGTCTGAGAAGCTGTGTTCAGCTCAGTCTTATAAATAGCCCCTTCCCACAGTGGATCAACCGGTTGGCTGATGACAGCCGAAACCAGCTGCTCACATGATCAAGGAGGACCATCAGCCTGATGATGGATCGTTAACACCCTGATGGTTGTTTGCTATTCACAGAGGGCTGAGTGATACTAGCAATAACAGCATTGTAAGAGGGGGACAGTTGAACCCGGAGGCCTCCACCTCTGTTTAATGATGGACGGTTTCTTTTCACAAAGATGGCCTCCTTTACTCCTCTCTCAAACCATCGCAGTGTTTCCCCTACCATTATATAGGCGGGGCGCCCCGCCCCCTCAACAGAACCGAGCGCCCCGCCTACCCAACGCTCCAAACACCTGTCGGCACTGACGTAATGCTAAACTAGCAGCTCGCACTGCAGGTGCACTAGCTGAAATAAAACATAAAAGCAGCCTCATGCTGAACACTCAGCTGTGTCAGCTGAGTGTTCAAACCCACCCACCACACACACACGCGCACGGCTCACGTTTCTCATCCCCACGGATGGGGAAAAAAAAAAAACGAACACGTGGCTCCTCTGCTCGGCTCCTACTGCGCGCGGCTCCACACACACACACACACACAGCTCTCACCTTCTCCACCGGAAAATAAATAAATAAAACTGAGCGCGGCTGAAATGTTTGTCTCTCCTCTGCTCTTAAAACTGCGCACTTTCGGCTTTGTCTCTATCTGCCAATATATCGTGACAGAAACAAGCGACCAGCCCCATGAAATCAAGCCCAAAACAAGCCCAACAGGCAACCCACCCCATTGTGTAAAACAGGGTCCGTTTTTAAACAGTATAAACATACAGTTATTATGACATTACATATAAAGAGCAAAATTATGCTAAAGACTTTGAAGAACATATCCACTCTAAAAAATACAAATACATTTGGCATATTTATACAAATTATTCCCATTGAGCCTCTGGGACTCATTTACCAGAGAGACCTGAATTTTAAACTAAGAGTGATGACAACAGTGGACAACGACAACAACAGTCAATCATAAAGGATGCATACAAATTAAAAAATAAAATAAATATTAAACAGCAAACTCATAGTAAGCTAAGTCAACAAAGAACTTTCTTTAATCTCTATCCTGAATCATGCTTTAAGTGTGTGCTCTTTCTCCCATTCTTTATTATTTTTTTCCCATATTTCCTCCACTTATTGGAGCTCATTTTAACGTGGTCTTGTCACTCTAGACCAGGGGTCTGCAACCTGCGGCTCAGGAGCCACATGCAGCTTTTTGGTCCCTCTGCAGCGGTTCTTTTAAGCTTTGACCAAAACTGACATAAAACTGAATTTTATTGGTTCTTATAACAACTGGAAGGGTTAGTTTTAGAAGTTTTCCTACATTACAAGGAGTAAAACATACTTTCACTTTATGCTTTATTTCTTTTAAGTAGGATACCTAATTTTTCTACAGTTAAAAAAATAAATCACATAGGCCTGCATAGTTTATCGTTTTAGTTTTTAGAAACTGGGCAAAACTATATTAATTTTTCCTTCTTTACAAGAATCTTGTCTTTTATTTTATCTTAAAATGTAAAAATATCAGTAAATGTTAAAAATTATTAGAAATGTTAAGTTTTATAAAGTCACTCCTGCTGGCCAGAAAAACGTCCTCCAACAAACTAAAAGTGGTCCGTGGGCCACCAGTTGAAAATCCCAGTTGCAGCAGGTGTTGTGGCTCCGGTCACGTTTAATTTAGTGAACAAAGGAGCAGAAATGGCTCTTTGGATCGAAAAGGTTGCAGACCCCTGCTCTAGACAAATAATAAAGAACAAATAATAACAAGCCCAATTAAGCGAATTTACTTTCAAAACAAGCCCAAGAAACTGCAACAACGTCTGCGCAGCTCAGGACGTGTCTCTGTCCGTCACCCCCCACCCACCCCCACCCCACCCCGCCATGGCAAGTTATGTAGGGGAAACACTGCATCGTTCCTCTCTATCAAGGATGTGAACATCTTCATCCCTGAAAGAGTGACCGCTGGCCTGGAGATGAGTGTAGACTGCAGAGTCCTGACCTGATGATGTTGATCTTCTGTGCTGGGCCATCCTTTTGGCCAGTGGCTGTTTAGTTTCCCCGATGTAAGACTGATCACAGCCCTCCTGACACTGAACAACATACACAATATTACTCTGTTTGTGCTGGGGGACTGGATCTTTGGGATGAACCAGTCTTTGCCGTAATGTATTTTGTTGTTTAAAAGCCACTGCGACGTTGTGTTTAGAAAATAAACGTCTCAATGTCTCTGAAACTCCCGCAACATCTGGAATGACCACTGGTCTGGGTCTGGGTTCCTTCTTTTCACCTGATGGCTGGCTGGAGTCCTGTTTGGGTTTCTTCTCTGCTTTCAGGAAGGCCCAGTTAGGATATCCACATTTCTCTAGAGCCTGTTTTGTGTGTGATTTCTCCTTCTGTCTGGCTCCTGAGTTAGTGGGGACGCTGTCTGCTCTGTGATACTGTTCTGATGACTCCTAACTTGTGTCCAAGAAAGCCAACCTGCCATTTTTTACTACATCTTCTCGTGTGAACTTGATATATTTATCCACAGAGTTGATGTGATCAGTGAAATGTTGGACTTCCTGAGATTTAACGTAGATGAAACGTTTCTAAATTTTTTTTTGCTTTGTTTTGTTTTGTTTTTTGAATGTCCAGAGGACCAGACTTAGCTTTTTTGGATTTTTCTACCTGGATTATTGAGCATGCATTAGGGTAACAACATTTTCTTTTCTTTTTATTTCTTTTTTATATAATTCAGCTGCCTCTCCTGACTCACCTGTCTGTATTTTGTCACCAGCATCACCAGCACCTTCTGCATCACCTGCTCCTTCATAAAGGTAACAATATTTTCTTTTCTTTTTTTTTATTTCTTTTTATATAACTCAGCTGCCTCTCCTGACTCACCTGTCTGTCTTTTGTCACCAGCACCTTCTGCATCACCTGCTCCTTCATAAAGGTAACAATATTTTCTTTTCTTTTTATTTCTTTTTTATATAATTCAGCTGCCTCTCCTGACTCACCTGTCTGTCTGTTGTCACCAGCATCACCAGCACCTTCTGCATCACCTGCTCCTTCATAAAGGTAACAATATTTTCTTTTCTTTTTTATTTCTTTTTATATAATTCAGCTGCCTCTCCTGACTCACCTGTCTGTCTTTTGTCACCAGCACCTTCTGCATCACCTGCTCCTTCATAAAGGTAACAATATTTTCTTTTCTTTTTTTATTTCTTTTTATATAACTCAGCTGCCTCTCCTGACTCACCTGTCTGTCTTTTGTCACCAGCATCACCAGCACCTTCTGCATCACCTGCTCCTTCATAAAGGTAACAATATTTTACCTGTCTGTCTTTTGTCACCAGCACTTTCTGCATCACCTGCTCCTTCATAAAGGTAACAATATTTTCTTTTCTTTTTTTATTTCTTTTTATATAATTCAGCTGCCTCTCCTGACTCACCTGTCTGTCTTTTGTCACCAGCACCTTCTGCATCACCTGCTCCTTCATAAAGGTAACAATATTTTCTTTTCTTTTTTTTATTTCTTTTTATATAACTCAGCTGCCTCTCCTGACTCACCTGTCTGTATTTTGTCACCAGCATCACCAGCACCTTCTGCATCACCTGCTCCTTCATAAAGGTAACAATATTTTCTTTTCTTTTTTTATTTCTTTTTATATAACTCAGCTGCCTCTCCTGACTCACCTGTCTGTATTTTGTCACCAGCATCACCAGCACCTTCTGCATCACCTGCTCCTTCATAAAGGTAACAATATTTTCTTTTCTTTTTTTATTTCTTTTTATATAATTCAGCTGCCTCTCCTGACTCACCTGTCTGTCTTTTGTCACCAGCACTTTCTGCATCACCTGCTCCTTCATAAAGGTAACAATATTTTCTTTTCTTTTTTATTTCTTTTTATATAATTCAGCTGCCTCTCCTGACTCACCTGTCTGTCTTTTGTCACCAGACAGACGTACCCAGAAAACCTCCAAAGGGTGGTGTCCAGATCAGATGAAACTCCTCAACTGACTCTTTTGATACTGCGGAACAGCGGCTTTACACCAAGCTCCCCCTGGATGATGGAGCTCCTTACCCAATCTCTAAGACTGAGTGCCCCCCCCCCTTCCCCCCATGAAGGAAGCCCCTTTCAGCCACTTGTATCCAGGATCTGTTTCCAAACAAAGTGTAAAATATTTTGGACAATCAACTCCTGCAGCTGTGGAAATGTTTATTCCACTTAGATGTTTGCAGTTTTTCTCATACATTTCAAAAAGGTTGATTTTTGTTGTTAATACACAATGTACACAAGTGGTAAATATTTGTTCAGCATTTATATTGAGTTATTCAGATAAGAAAAACTACATTTTTTGTTAGTCAGTCATTAAGAAGTAACACAAATAAGAGAAACAGTAAAAATACTCTGGCTGTTAATGGTGAAATTAGTAATTAATTATGTATTTTAGCATCTCATTTCTTCTTCACAAAATTGATTTAGCATTTGTTTGAAGTAACTTTTTTAATGACATGTAAACAAAGCCACTTTATATTGTCTACACATGTAGATTATTTTATGTTGCTATATTTTGCCACTTTGAAAGAACCAAAATGATGTTCAAGAAATAAATGTTTATGTTGTTATCTATGTGTGATAATTTGTGCAACCCAGTAAAAACACTTTAAAGTATTTAGAAAATTAGAAGAATATTATATGTACTGTACAAGTGAAATTTAGCAGAAAAAAATTGTAATTGTTTTATTTTCCACTTATTGTTTTCTTTGTTAAACAAATGAATTTTAATCAAGAGAAGAGGTTAAATAATGCAAATTTATCTTATTATTCAATGATTATTAATGTAGGTTGTTTGGAAAATTTAATGATTACAAATTGAGTTCCACTTAAAAAACACACAAAAAAATAATTTCTTTGTAATGAATATTTAATTTTAGTCATTTTTCCCTAAATTAATAGTAAATTCAAAGTAATATTCCTTATATATTAATTTAATTTAAATTAAATTTTGCATTAAAAATTAGTCATTTTAACCATAAATTTGAGATTTTGTTCCTAAATCCTACATAAATGTACAGTTTAATGTAATTAAAATCTACTTAGTTTTTTAATTAAATTTAATTACCATTTTCCCTAAATTAATAGTAAATTCAAAGTAATATTCCTTATATATTAATTTAATTTAAATTAAATTTTGCATTAAAAATTAGTCATTTTAACCATAAATTTGAGATTTTGTTCCTAAATCCTACATAAATGTACAGTTTAATGTAATTAAAATCTACTTAGTTTTTTTAATTAAATTTAATTACCATTTTCTCTTTATTTTACATAAACTTTTTGAAATTAAAATCTACTTAATAATATTAATTGTCACTTTGTTACCTAAGGTTTTTTAAGTAACCTCTATTCACAGTTTTTTCAGTG
>JBBPBX010046085.1:12345-26736 GCA_038048925.1 Garcialebias charrua | reverse complement strand
GGCGGACCAGTAGTACAATTTAAGATTAGGGAGTTGTAACCCCCCTCTCTCATATGGCAGGTACAACAGGCGAAGTCTTAATCTAGGTTTTTTATTGTTCCAAATGAATCTGGTAAAAATGGAATTCAAATCGTCAAAAAATTGTTTTGGAAGGGGCAAAGGAATTGTCTGAAAAAGATACAAAAATTTTGGTAATATACTCATTTTGATCATGTTTATTCGGCCAATCATTGATATAGGCATTATCATCCATTTATTTAGTGAATCATTTACTTCACTGACCAGAGGGTCATAGTTTGATGATACAATGGTTTTAATTTCCGGGGTGATTCTAACACCAAGGTACACAAATCCTTCCCTTGCATTTAGAAATGGGGTTTGTATAACCGGGCTCAATCTTTCATCCTTATTTAAAAATAAAATAGAGGACTTTGAATCATTTATTTTATAGCCAGAGAACTGACCAAACAACTCTATTTGTTGTATTAAAGTGGGGATGCTAATGGATAACCTAGTTAAAAAAACTATCAGATCATCAGCATACAATGCCAATCTATGCTCTTGGTCACCCAGCCGGATACCAAACAGGTCAGTTCGCGTTCTTAACATCATTGCCAAGGGTTCTATAGCTAGAACAAATAACATTGGAGATAACGGGCAACCCTGGCGAGTGGAACGTTCTAATGTGAAAGGTTTAGAAGCTAAGTTGTTTGTCCAAACAGTGGCTTCGGGAATTGTATACAAAAGCTTCACCCATTTGAGAAAGTTGCAGCCAAATCCATATCTCGGAAGAACATTAAATAAATATGACCATTCAATTCTATCAAAGGCCTGACATGCATCAAGTGATAATAACGCTGTATCTTTCATATCAGATTTCTCATGAATTATGTTCAGGACTGTTCTTATGTTGTGAAACCCTTGACGTTTTGGTACAAATCCGTTTTGATCATTATGAACTAGATGAGAGATATAGGGGTATAATCTTTTTGCTAAAGCTTTACATAATATTTTAGTGTCCACTCCCATCAGGCTAATTGGTCTAAATGAAGAACACTCTTCAGGGGGTTTATTTGGTTTTAATATCAGTATGATCATTGCTTGTCTCAAAGTGGGTGGGAGAACTTCATTCCTAAATGCCTCTTCATACATGTTAAAAAGTGGAACTATAAGTTTATCTTTGAAAGTTTTGTAAAACTCAATGGGGAAGCCATCTGGCCCGGGGGCCTTACCACTATTAATACTTTGTATGGCTTGTGAGATTTCTTCAACCGTTAAATCTAAATCCAGTTCCTTTTTTGTCTCTTCTGTGAGAGTCTGAAACTGAAGTTGGTCTAAGAATATATCCTGTTCTGTCAAGGCATGGGCACACTCTGATTTATATAATTTTACATAGTATTGCCTGAAGTTATCGTTAATTTCAGACATGTCTACTGTTACCCTACCAGAGGGGGTTTTTATGCTATTGATTGCTCTTTCACTTTGTATTTTCTTAATTCTCCATGCCAGTAGTTTCCCAGCTTTCTCTCCTTGGTCATAATAGGATTGTTTTAACCACATTAAACTTTTTGCTGCTGCTTCATAAGATAATGTATTATATTCAGTTCTCAAACGTAACAGTTCATTCTGCTTTATTTGGTCATCATCAGTGTTTAATTCTAGTTCTAGATATTTGATTTTTTTATCCAAGAGTTCCATTCGTTTCTTTTGTTGTTTATTTTTTGTGCTTGTATAACTAAGAATTTCACCTCGAATATATGCTTTGAACCCTTCCCACCTCACTGAGGCGCAAGTCTGGTCCGTATTTAATTCAAAATAAGTATCTATCTTCTCTCCTATCAGTTTAACAAAGTCTTGATCTTGTAGCCATCTTGCTTGAAAACGCCAGTGAGGTTGGCTATGGAAAAAATTCTCTATATAAATACACAATGAGATAGCTGCATGATCACTGATCACTATGCTGTCATACTGACATTGTTTGACCTTTGATAAAAGTTCTCTTGAAATAAGAAAGTAATCTATACGTGAACGGGATTTATGTATACCCGAGTAACAAGAGTATTCCATTTTATCAGGGTTTTGTTCTCTCCACACTTCCACCAAATTGATATCCAATATATATTGATTTATTAACTTTCTAGTTTGAGCTTTATAAACATCTGAACCAGTTGATCGGTCTTTATTTGGATTTAAAGTGCAATTAAAATCTCCTCCAATCAAGTTAAATCCTTGAAGAGTAGATATAGTAAGAAACAGATCCTCAAAAAATTTTGGTTTATTTTCATTTGGGCCATATACACTCACCAAATTTAAAGTAATTGAGGAAATGTTACCCTGAACAATTATGTATCTACCAGCTGAGTCTTTTATTGTTTGTAAAGTATGAAATGGAATACTTTTGTGAATCAAAATAATTACGCCTCTTGCATAATTGTTATATGATGCATGTATCACCTGACCCGGCCATCTATTCTTTACAGCTTTTATCTCACAATTTGTTAAATGTGTTTCTTGAAGAAAAATTATCTTCGATTTAAGCTGTTTAATCCTATTCATGACCTGTTTCAGTTTAGTTCGTTTCCTAAGTCCCCTCACATTCCAGCTTGTAACTTTTATATAAGAGCTATTATCCATACTTTGCTTTTAATAAGACAATGCATAAAGCTGAGTTAACATAAAGTGCACAAAAAATGTGAGTAAAATAAAATAAGCGACTAAATAAAAACAGAAAACCCTGAAAATAGTACATTACACTCAACCCCCCCCCCTACTCAGAATAATAAATTGGGTCTTAGCTAATCCACTAATAAGAGGAGTAGCTGAGCTATGAAACCCACTTCGAAGGCAGTAGTGGTGTCCGTGAACCATACACCATACCGTAGTAAAACACAAATATAGCAAAACCCATACATAGCCATAAATTCCCTCTTCCAAGATGTGCTTAATCAAAAGTATTTCGTATTAATGTGACACATCCAGCCGGCAGGTACACATTGTAACAGCATTGTACGAACATATGCAAATATCCTGTCTAACAAGAAAAATAAAAATAAAATAAAGAGTCACTCCGTAGCTGCCTATGATTTATGTATACTGTATGTGAAATATTAACTAGATAATATACCAGCTAGGGTATATAAACGCAGCTAACAATCATAAGCAGTTAATTTTTTGGTTCACAAGTGAACCACTCACCAGTAATCAGTCCTGTCCAGCGTGTGTGCAGAGGAAGTCTCGGGCCTCCTTAGGAGAAGAAAACAGTTTTATCTTCCCCTTGTGCAGGACCCTCATTTTACATGGATTATACTGAAACCCTCTGAACATTCCTTTTTCAGCCATAAGTTTCCTGATGTCGTCAAACTCGGCTCGTTGTCGGATGGTTTCCCCTGAAAGATCCTGATTAAAAAAAAGTTTATTTCCATCGTGTTCAATGTTACGTTGTTGTTATGTACCTGAGGGGGTTCAGAGTTTTTAAACATCATTTTTGAGTTTAGGTTGGCTGCAAGTCTGCTGAATCCAGCAGCCTGCTGAGCTGCATTTTTTTCACTCAGCCTAATCAGGCTTGATTAGCTCAGGTCAAACACCTGTTTGCTTTCAGCCTTTTAAATAGTCTGAGCTGAGACCTGAACAGTATGGAGGCCTTGCACAGAGCAGATGTGAGGTTGAGATTGCCAACTAAGGTTGGTGGACGCAAGCAAGGGTGCTTGTTGGAAATACTTGGAATCCTGTTGCAGGTAAAACCAAGTTTTGTTCAAAGCAGTTGTAGGGCTGCATGTGTGTGTTCAGAAGTGTTCTCCACCCACTTTTGATCACTGTGAGTTGAGCACTCATGTAGAATGCATTGAGCTAAGGCTTTAAATGATTGGTGCTGCCTAAACAGCACATGTAGAGCAAAGGGTGCTCTTGTGACAGCCTTAGTATTTACTAAGGTTGTGTGAATAAAGTTTAAGCTTGTTTAAAGGCTGGTGTAGGAAACACTAGATGTTTGACAGCTGGGAAGTTGTAGGATGTACAAACATTGAGGAGAGCTCCACCCTCTCCACTTGTTTGTAAAGTTTGCTTCTAGGGGGAGAAGTAATTGAGCTGGTTAAGCTCTTAAAGTGACTCTGGCTGCTTAAAGCAGAGTTCTGTGTGGGTTAAGGCACTTTAAGTACTGGCTGCCACTTTGGTTTAACTTAAGAGGTGTGGGCCTGTGCCACAGGGGCCTGTTTGAGTTAATTTTGGAGACACTGAGGGTAGTGTCTGTGCAGTTGTCCAAGAGGGGGGCAGCTGGGGATAACAGTGAGGGACTGTTGTTTTTTCCCCATATCTCATGTTTTGTTGTACTTTTGACTGTGTGGGTGCAGGTAGTCCAGTTTTCGTGTTTTGTTTGTTTAGGGGTTTCTTTGGTAAAGTAGATCGTCACCTGGGGGGGTACGACGGTCCTGTACAGGATTGGACCAACCTGGGTGGCGTTATATTGTTTTTGGCCTCGCCCACCAGTCCAACACTTATTTGTACTTTTTATTAATTTTATTTTCCTTTGGACGCTGATCCAGGAGAGGACGCTCCAGTCCTGGTGAGAAGCCTGGGAGGACCTTGCCAGCCTGGAGGCTCTTAGTTTTAGTTCAATAAAATTCATTTTAATTCTTTTTCTGTGTCAGTGTCCACTTTGTATGTTTTGGCCTTTACCGGTCGTAACATATAAAATGGGGGCTCGTCCGGGATATGAATGAACGAGCCTGGTTAGTTTAGGTGTTGTCTGGGATGTGAATGAATGAGCTTGTTGAGCTTGTTTTGGTTAGGATCACTAAAGCTTTGCCTTGTTGTGATCTGTGTGTTTTGAGCGCAACTGGGGATGCTGTGCTGTTGGCTCTTTGGAAGCTTGATTAGGTAACTTGTGTACTTGTCTGCTCAGAACAGACATTGTTTGAGCTTGGGTGCTTGGATATTTAATGGGGGCTCGTTGCTGAGTTTAGTTAAAACAAAGTGTTTGTGAAGGACTTGACTTCAGCAGTTGGAAGCTGGCTGAAGCTTCTCTTTGGTGCTGATTGCTCTGAGTAATCAGCTGTGTGTGTATGTTACTGCTGCTTGTGACACATTCAAGGGCAGTAGGACATTTGTATTTTGGTTCACTGTGATCTGTGTGCTTAACACTTGATGGTGAGCTGTTTTGGGTAAGCTGTTTAAAAAAATACTGTTTGCTGTTTTTTTGCTCAAAAACATGGCATTCAACTTAAAGAATTTTCTTGAACAGCCCACAGTGCAGGTCTTTGTAGACTGCACAATAGAACAAAAGCTAAGGGTAGCAAACCATTTTAACATTGATGTCAGAAAATTTGCTGATGATGGATGGTTAGAGTGGGCACTGTTTTATGAATTAAAACAGCTTGGGATATTTCCTGAGATGAATGAGCAACTGCATTTGAGAGAAAAGGAGGAGGAAAGAGAACGTTTGATTGCAATGGAAAGAAAGAAGCTTGAAGATGAGCGATCTGCTCTTGAGCAAGAGCAAGCTGCTTTAATAGAAAAACAAAAACATGAACTATTTTTAATAAAGCAGGAACAAGAACGACAGCTTGAAACTGCCAAAAGGGAATTACAACTTAAACATCAGACTTTCTTAAAAGAACAGGAACTAGAACAACAAAGACGTAAAGCTGCTTTGGAGGAAAAGAAGCGTCTTCGTGAACAAGAAGAATTAAGACTTCAAGCTGCTCGGGAAGAGAAGAGACGTCTTCTGAAGCAAGAACTGCAAGAAGAGTCTGAGAAAAAAATGCTGAAGTTGCAGAAGGAGTTGAGAGTGTTGAGGCTCAAAGCTGAACTGAAAAAGCAACTGGAAAAGCAACATTCATGTTCCACAGTGTGTCATCTAAAGGTGACACCAGAGCCTTGCACTCAAGAAGGTGAGCCTCTCACACTTCAACAGGAGATGGCGCCACAAGAACATCGACCAGAGGAGGAGAAAAATGAGGATGATGTTGATTTGGGTGACAGTTTCTTCTTGTTTCTTGAAACTAAATATGAAACTGAACCTGAACAAATTCCAGTTAAATCTGATGGGGATTTTAAAAACTTTGAGCTGAATGAACTTGACATTAACCTGTGTGAATGTTTTTTATTCAGTTCTGAAGCAGAGGAAGTCCCATTGAACCTGACTGAGGACCCAAAAGAAACAGTTCCTCCTGTTTCTTTGCATTCTTCTGTAGCTCCTGCTAAAAACAATGATGGAGATGATGATGTGTACTTAAGTGACACATTTATGACGAGTCTTGAAGAGAAACAAGTTCCTGTAAAAACAGAAATGTTTGCAAATGAAGTAGATGAAGCAAAACTTCTGTTGTCCAGACAACAGTTGATGGAACTGAAGAATAAAGACTATATCGACATGGGGAAAAGTCTTCATCTGCTGTTTGGAACTGAACATCTAGTTCAGTCAGGAGAGGACCTGAAATTATCAAAGAAGGTGAAGTCACACAAAACAATTCCACCTGTTCCTTTGTTTTCTCTTGCAGAGAACAATGAGGGAGTGTTTAAGGACAATGTGCAACTGAGGACAAAAAGTGCAATAGAAAATGCATTTTTGCTGTCTGTGAATTGTGAGGTGATGCAACGTTACAATGAGCACATTGCACATGATTCTGTGTCTAACTGTCTCTGTGTTTACAGTATGACTGAGAGCAGAGCTGTTGAAACTGACACAGGGATGCTGTCCGGAGCAGAGAATGAGGACAGATCCCCCCTGACTGTCGAGACCAGTATTCAGTCACACGCTGGCACCAACTATGGTGTTAGTTTTTGTTTGGGGTTGATGACTAATAAAAAGCTTTTCAGGGTAAACTTAGACAAGCGCTGCTTGTTTGGTTTTAAAACTTTTTGAGTGTGACTGTAGAAAATGTTAGCGGTTTTATGGACTAGTTTTTTAAATGATGTTTTTAGTCCATTTAGGTAATGTGGCCGCTACATTTTAACCCTCTGTTTTTTTTGTATGGGTGGATGTGTGATGTTTTCCCCTAACATACACATCACTCCCATACAAAATAACTTTCGGTGGGGGTGTTATGTACCTGAGGGGGTTCAGAGTTTTTAAACATCATTTTTGAGTTTAGGTTGGCTGCAAGTCTGCTGAATCCAGCAGCCTGCTGAGCTGCATTTTTTTCACTCAGCCTAATCAGGCTTGATTAGCTCAGGTCAAACACCTGTTTGCTTTCAGCCTTTTAAATAGTCTGAGCTGAGACCTGAACAGTATGGAGGCCTTGCACAGAGCAGATGTGAGGTTGAGATTGCCAACTAAGGTTGGTGGACGCAAGCAAGGGTGCTTGTTGGAAATACTTGGAATCCTGTTGCAGGTAAAACCAAGTTTTGTTCAAAGCAGTTGTAGGGCTGCATGTGTGTGTTCAGAAGTGTTCTCCACCCACTTTTGATCACTGTGAGTTGAGCACTCATGTAGAATGCATTGAGCTAAGGCTTTAAATGATTGGTGCTGCCTAAACAGCACATGTAGAGCAAAGGGTGCTCTTGTGACAGCCTTAGTATTTACTAAGGTTGTGTGAATAAAGTTTAAGCTTGTTTAAAGGCTGGTGTAGGAAACACTAGATGTTTGACAGCTGGGAAGTTGTAGGATGTACAAACATTGAGGAGAGCTCCACCCTCTCCACTTGTTTGTAAAGTTTGCTTCTAGGGGGAGAAGTAATTGAGCTGGTTAAGCTCTTAAAGTGACTCTGGCTGCTTAAAGCAGAGTTCTGTGTGGGTTAAGGCACTTTAAGTACTGGCTGCCACTTTGGTTTAACTTAAGAGGTGTGGGCCTGTGCCACAGGGGCCTGTTTGAGTTAATTTTGGAGACACTGAGGGTAGTGTCTGTGCAGTTGTCCAAGAGGGGGGCAGCTGGGGATAACAGTGAGGGACTGTTGTTTTTTCCCCATATCTCATGTTTTGTTGTACTTTTGACTGTGTGGGTGCAGGTAGTCCAGTTTTCGTGTTTTGTTTGTTTAGGGGTTTCTTTGGTAAAGTAGATCGTCACCTGGGGGGGTACGACGGTCCTGTACAGGATTGGACCAACCTGGGTGGCGTTATATTGTTTTTGGCCTCGCCCACCAGTCCAACACTTATTTGTACTTTTTATTAATTTTATTTTCCTTTGGACGCTGATCCAGGAGAGGACGCTCCAGTCCTGGTGAGAAGCCTGGGAGGACCTTGCCAGCCTGGAGGCTCTTAGTTTTAGTTCAATAAAATTCATTTTAATTCTTTTTCTGTGTCAGTGTCCACTTTGTATGTTTTGGCCTTTACCGGTCGTAACAGTTGTTTTGTCGAGCGGAAAACAAACTCCCGATCTTGGAAGTTCAGGAAACGAATGAGAACGGCTCTGTGTTGGTTCGGTTTCGGAGGTGCCAGGGTACGATGGGCCCTCTCGATGGTGAAGGATCTCTCGGTCTCCAGCCAGCGCGGCAGCATCTCCCGTATGAAATCCAGCAATGGCCGCTGTCCCTCGGCGCCCTCCCGGAGCCCAAAAAGACGCAGATTCTTCCTTCGGCCTCGATTCTCCAGATCGTCCGTCTTAGCTTCCAGGTAGGATATTTTCTTCAAAGCTTTAGCAAGATTAGCCGTGCTAGCTTCTAGAAGCTCCTCCGCCGACACGATTCTTTTTTCAGCTTCCTCCAGTCTGTTAGCATTGGTGTCAACGTTTTGCTTCACCTCTGCTATGTTTTTCTCCAGCGAGGCGATGGACTTCGTCATTTCACCCATACGGTTATCAATGTTGTCCAGTTTGTTTCCAAATCCACCGAACTCTGAGCGTAGCGACCGGATTTCCATTAGCACCGTGCTAAGATCACACATGCTATCAGCGCTAGCGGCCTCCCCTTTGTCTTGATCCGTTGTCGAAATATTAGCTTTCGCTGCTTTTTGGGGTCCGCGGCTTCGTGTAAAAATATCACAGTCCTTAACAGTGGTCTGTTTTGACATGTTCGGATCCAGTTTACGCTGAGTTTTTCAAAGTTTTCGGTGCAGGTCACACGGAGCATCCACTTTAAGCTGCCATCCACAGCGCCCCCGTCTGCAGAATGCACCTCAAAGTTCTTACTTTAATTAGATTTATAGAGTGTAAGCTGTTACAGTATTTATATAATTTGTGTTGAAACACTGTACAAGAGTTGAAAATTTTGAATAACACTGTCAGCCATCATTGTACTTCACATGTTTATTTAAAAAAAATTGAGGTAGTTCTGCACAGAGCTTCTATAAGATGAACTGAAACACACATTTAGTCTGGATTAATAAGGAAAATCAAGGCATTGCTCTCTGGAACCGCTCAGATCTGGTTGATCCAGGGATCAAATGTAGCTTAAAAAACAGGGATCTAAGATCATTTTGACAAAATTTGCTTCGATCCTCAGATTGACGTGATGAGTCACATACATTTACAATAAGAATACAGGTGGTCCCCGACTTACGAGCGCCCTGACCTACGAGCGTCCGACTTTACGAGATTATCATAATTAATAAAAATATGATTTTTTTTTGTGTTGAAATGTTCTTAATTTCATGTGTACAGCACTTTGTTGCAGCTGTGAATGTTTTAAATGGCTTTATATATACGTAAAGTATCATTAATATTATTTTTTAATAATTTCATGCTTTTTTGAACAACTTCCTGCGGGAACCAGGAACCGGAAATACCGCCTCCGCCATTTTACATTCATTAGTTCCAGAGTCTCGGCACTCGGCAACAGGCTTTTGGAGGACTGTTTCTCCCATAATAAGAGGATGCCTCATACGGATAAATTAACTGGAAACACTCCCTGAACTCTGTGAATGTCTCAGGACTGGAGCAGCAGCCGCGATCGCTCCGCCGATCGCTCCCACAGCACCGCACGAGACCAGCAGCTCATGGTATGAGCTAAGGCTAACATGCTAAACCGGACCCCCACCAGAGCTGCAGATTTGACAGCCGGCTTTGTGCGATCAGAGGTTCCTGGAGCTCGCCTCGATGTCGGACTGGAAGCAGAAGATATCGGGGGACACCCAGCTAACTTGGAATATTAAGCCGACAGCCTTTTTGAAGCTGCAGCTAAACTGGACTGCCCCTAACTGCGCAGCAGACTCGGTGGGGCTAATCTAATGCTA
Organism: Garcialebias charrua; assembly: GCA_038048925.1. Lineage (NCBI taxonomy): Eukaryota > Metazoa > Chordata > Actinopteri > Cyprinodontiformes > Rivulidae > Garcialebias > Garcialebias charrua. The sequence goes on along the minus strand of JBBPBX010046085.1, from coordinate 16,635 downwards.
ACAGGTGCTGCTAATGGCGGCGCTGGCAGACGGCTTTTGGTAAGTTATTAAAACTTATTAAAACTTTTTTCTGCCTCCAAATGTATGAAGATAGCATACTAACAGTCCTTCCTGTAAAGGGTTTGGACTGCATGGTGCTACAGGAAGCCTGGGAGCTCGGACGTAACACAGCGGAGGGAGGCAAACAGCTCAGCTCAAAGTAAGAAATTATTTTTTTATATTTTTTATTCATATTTTAAAGTATTTTAAAGTGTTAGGATAGTTGAAATGCTTTGTAACTGTTCATTACCGCACATGTACCTGCTCGTGCGGTGTATAAAAGAAAAGAAAAAAAGGTAGTCCCGAATTACGAATTTTCGGTTTACGAGCAACTCATAAGTACGGAACTCGCTCGTAAGTCGGGGACTACCTGTACATAGCTAGTGTGTGTTTAAAAACACACCCAAAATATATTTATATGTACACACACAAATTAAATATAAATCACCAAACACCAAATAATTCACAATGTCTGCGTAGGTCCCAGCTGGTAAGGTCTTCTCATCTTCTGACATGTTGGAGAGCCGGTATGGGTCTTGGCTGCCAATTATTAGTATTTTATCCAAATGACGTTCCTTTGCTGCAGGCTGAAGCTGGTCCACATACTCTCTTGCAGCTTCTGTCTTCTTTACAGAGGTTTGTTTTCCAGACAACATGGTCACAATTGAGAAATAAAACTGGAGCTTCGACTTCAATTACAGTACTGTGTGTTTACAGCGCGGTGGCGGTGCTTACGGTATTGCGCAATCGGTGAAAAGGGTCTATAAGATTTACCTGACTAAATAAATAATAATAATATAATAATAAACTTTATTTGTATAGCACCTTCCTATAATGCCTTGCATTGACCAAGGTGCTTAACAGGATAAAAAGATGAATAAACTGGAACAATAAATCAATGAAAATAGAATAAGAAACAACAGCAATAAAAGAAGGCAATGGAAATAAAAATGCTACATACTAAAATACCAAAAGTAATAAAAGTTACACACTGAAAGCTTTTTTGAACAAGTGGGTCTTCAGTCTGGTTTTGAACAGAGTCAGATCAGAGGTGGCACGCAGCTCAAGGGGGAGGCTGTTCCAGGCTTTTGGGCCGGCAACAGAAAATGACCGGTCTCTCCATTGTTTGTACCTTGAGCGAGGCACCTCCAGCAGGTGTTGACTGGCAGATCGTAAAGCTCTGCCGGGCTGATGGGCTTTCAGAAGTTCTGAGATGTACAGTAGAGAGGTGCAAGTCCATTCAGAGCTTTGAAAACAAACAGCAGCAGCTAAATAAAGGTTGAATGAAAATTGTTTTCACAAATATTCAATGAAAAAAACTAACAGTTAAGTAAAATTAAAATAGTAATCAAAACTTTTGGAATTGTAATGATTTTTTTTTAAACAAAAACGTTTGTTTAAAAACTTTATTTTTAATAAAATAACGAATTTTTCTCTCGTGAACAGTTATTTTCAAAACAAACTTTTATTATTTTATTTTTATTACATGTTTGTGCTGCTGTGTGGAGTAATGTTTTTCTATGATATTAGTGCTTAGTGTATTTTTAGTTGATATTTTTCTTAGTTAACATCTTAGATGTATTACTGTTCTTTGTTGGATGGAACTGGGAGCCTGTGTAAATAATCTTGTTTATCACATTCACATGTACCACATGTGGTGCGAATGACAATAAAGGTTCTCTGATGGGATCACTCAGGCTGTGACTTAGATAAAATCTTGGCACCTTCTTTTTGAGGGGTATTGTCTTTCAAATTGGGTGACACTGTCCTCCTGGCTAAATCTCCGCCTGCTCCTAAAACAGCCAATCAGTGATTCAGTGGGCGGGACTTGGATTTGCCATTTGAGATTGAATATTGTCACACTAAAAGCGCAGGGGGGCAGGCTGAAAATGAAAAGGCAGTTTGCTCTGTAGTTCAATGACAATTGACAGTGTTGACTAAGAAAATGAAAATGATTTAATCTTAATTTTATTTCTGACTCAAAAAAGGCAGCTTGACTTTGAAATTAAAAAGCATTTCTGCTATTTCATTTTAATTTTCAAAATTGACATTTCAAAATGAATTTTGGCCACTTTTTACAAAGACATATATTGAAAATTAAATGTTAAATGTTATTTTACTTATCATTTTAATTAAGTTACAAATTGAGCAGTCTCGAAGAAGAAAATGAAAATGCAGTTTGGTTTATTCATTTTTAATTTTATTTATGACTCAAAAAAGGCAGCTTGGTTTTGAAATGAAAAAGCATTCCTGCTAAACCATTTTAGTTTTCATTTCGTCTCATATCCGCTTCCATACTTCCACTGGTACATTTTCATCTTTAAATCACTTCTTGGTCTGCTGCCCTCATACATCTCCTCCTACATGTCTCTGCATGAGTGCAGCTACAGCGTGCGCTCTCAGGACATGATTACCTGCAGTGTTCCGTCAGTGAGGACTGAACTTGGAAAAAGGGCCTTCTCCTACTCTGCTCCTGCTTCATGGAATATCTTACAAAAAGATCTGAAGCTCTCGGCCCTGACCTCCCTAAATGGTTTTAAGAATCTGTTGGAATCCTGGCAAAAACTTGTTTTATTACTTGTTTTATTGACATTTAATTATGTTGCACTTTGTAGCACTTTGAGATTTTCATTAATGAAAAGTGCATTATAAATTGAATTCATTATTATTAGTATTATTAAAAACCAATGCAGATATGTTCCTGTCTTTGATTTTATACATCTACCTTATAATGTTTTGCTAGTTTTTTGATACTTTGTTAAAAAAAAAAAAAACTATGTATTTCTCTCTTTTGTTTTTCTCTCTTTTGTTTTTCTATTGTTCATTGTGTAAAGAAATTCTACCATTGCTGTTCATCGTTCTTTAGTTTTAGCAGGTCGCTTTCGTAAATGAGCCCACAAGGCTCAGTAAGATTTACCTGACTAAATATAGGTTGAATTGAATTGAATTAAATAAAATGAGGAATGTTGTACCACTCCATCTGTTCAGTGGTTGAGATAGTATTACCAGAAGAGGGCACTCTCTTTGTACAAGTAGTGTGGAGGTTTCAAAGCTGTCCTCCTGTAACAACCACAGTGATTTGTAGAGGAAGAAGTACACCATATTGAGCTGGAAACCATTCAGGCTCTTAATTTTGATATGTTTTTAGTCTTCGGTTGTAATAAATGTGTTTCTTGGAGAATCTGTGTGGGCTGTTACTTCCTGGAGACAAACTAGTCCTCCTCGTTGCATGACCCTTCAGTATGTCTTTTCTGCTTCAGATGCTTTTCCTCTTTTCTTCATTGGAAATGCTGATAGTGGCTTTCCAAACTGTTGTCGTTCTAAGGGTTTCTATCTTTAGTCCCTGGCAGCCCAATCCTCATTTCACTTCAGTTGTTGCCATGGGAACAGGACTGCATAAGAGTAATGTTGCGGTGTTGAGTGAGGATAATATTGAAACAAATGGTGGTGCTGTGAATGAGTGAATGGGTACTGTTGTAAAATGTGATGTGGGCTGTGTGAACCTTGACAGTAGAACTCATAAAGAGTTTTTATCAGCAAAAAACAAAAAGTGCACGTGCACCTCCTCTAACATATCTTAATTTTCCATATACTGTACAAGCTACGCAGAGTTTTCAGACAAAAGAAAAGCAAATGTTTTGTTGTTTAAACAGCATACAAAAGCAATAAATTACAGTACTTCTTGAAGGATTTTGAGTCTTTTTCCAATTGTATTGATATTCTGAAAGGACATCCTATAGGGGCTTAAGCTTGATGTGTGGCTTGATAAAGCCAAACATGTAGCACTTTTTGATTGTAAAAAGTGATGTCCACATACTGTATACCTCAGAACGTTCTTCAAACTTTCCTGAGTAAATGTCCCATTCATATTTACTGCCAATCACAAAAACTCATAGGAGTACAAGCAGAAACGTGTTCATGAAGAAATCCTGCCCTGCACAGGAGCATGGTAATGCTTCACACAAGTGGCTGTGGTGTATGATCAGAAACCAAATGATCCATTATCTTTACATGCTTTTTCCTTTCTCAGTTGCAGGGGTCACTGGTGCCTATATCCAGTGGTCATTAGAGATGGGGGACACCCTGGACCGGTCGCAAGTCCACCACAGGAACACATGGAGACAAATGAGACAAACATTCATATTCTTACAACTAGGGACAATTAGAGTTACTAATCAGCCTAACATGCATGTTTCTGGTCTGTGAGAGGAAACCGGAGAAACCAGAGTAAACCCATGCATGCACAGAAAA
>JBBPBX010046085.1:0-11540 GCA_038048925.1 Garcialebias charrua | reverse complement strand
CTGGAGGGTGCGTGGGAGTTTGCCCAACCAGTTTACATGTGCTTTGTGGACTTGGAGAAGGCATTCGACCGCGTCCCTCGGGGGGTTCTGTGGGGGGTACTCCGGGAGTATGGGGTACCAGGCCCTTTGATAAGGGCTGTTAGGTCCCTGTACGACCGGTGTCAGAGCTTGGTCCGCATTGCCGGCAGTAAGTCAGGCTCGTTTCCGGTGAGAGTTGGACTCCGCCAAGGTTGCCCTTTGTCACCGATTCTGTTCATAACTTTTATGGACAGAATTTCTAGGCGCAGCCAAGGTGTTGAGAGGATCCGTTTTGGTGACCTTAGAATCGCTTCTCTGTTTTTTGCAGATGATGTGGTCCTACTGGCTTCATCAGTTCGTGATTTACAACTTTCACTGGAGCGGTTTGCAGCCGAGTGTGATGCGGCCGGGATGAGGATCAGTTCCTCCAAATCCGAGGCCATGGTCTTGAGCCGGAAAAGGGTAGCATGCCCTCTCCGGGTCGGGGAGGAGGTCCTGCCCCAAGTGGAGGAGTTTAAGTATCTCGGGATCTTGTTCACGAATGAGGGAAAACTGGAGCGTGAGATCGATAGGCGGATAGGTGCAGCGTCCGCAGTGAAGCGGGCGCTGTACCGGTCTGTCGTGGTGAAGAGAGAGCTGAGTCAAAAGGCAAAGCTCTCAATTTACCGATCGATCTACGTTCCCACCCTCATCTATGGTCATGAGCTTTGGGTTATGACCGAAAGAACAAGATCTCGGATACAAGCGGCTGAAATGAGTTTTCTCCGCAGGGTGGCTGGACTCTCCCTTAGAGATAGGGTGAGAAGCTCAGTCATCCGGGAGGGACTCGGAGTAGAGCCGCTGCTTCTCCACATCGAGAGGAGCCAGTTGAGGTGGCTCGGGCATCTGGTTAGGATGCCTCCTGGACGCCTCCCTGGTGAGGTGTTCCGGGCACGTCCCACCGGGAGGAGACCCAGAGGAAGACCCAGGACGCGCTGGAGGGACTATGTTTCTCGGCTGGCCTGGGAACGCCTTGGGATTCCCCCGGAGGAGCTGCTCCAAGTGGCTGGGGAGAGGGAAGTCTGGGCCTCCCTACTTAGGCTGCTACCCCCGCGACCCGACCCCGGATAAGCGGAAGAAAATGGATGGATGGATGGATATATATAGTGTATATATATATACATACAGTACTGTAATTACAATTTAAAAAATAAAACACAAATACAAACGTTGTGTTTTTTGAATGATCCTTGATGTGTGCCTTCAAGGTTTTCCCTCATCAAACTAAAAGCATTCTGTATGTCCTCAGGGCCTTAGGGTGACATGTTTCTGAGGCTTGGAATGCCCCCACAACTCCTTACTGTTTTAGTTGTTGTTCTTATTAGTCAGAGTCAGAGAGTCTTTATTGTCATTTGCACCGCATGTGGTACATGTGATGAAAACGAGATTATGTACACGGGGTCCCAGTTACATCCAACAACAAATGCAAGAGAAAAACAGTAATAACATCTAGAATTAACTAAGAAAAACATCAACTAGTAATACACTAAGCCCTAATATAGTGGAAAAACATCATTATAAACAGCAGCACGAACATGAGTCTGTATGAGCAGATGGTCACAGATGAACACAGCAACAAGAAAACAGATCAGCATCAGCATGATGTGATATTTTGCAGTGTTTATTTTTATTTTATTTTTATTTGTTCATGAGTCTAACAGCCTCAGGGTAGAAGCTGTTCCTCAGTCTAGTGGTTCTACATTTGATGCTCCTCAACCTCCGTCCTGAGGGGAGTGGGACAAAGAGTGAGTGTGCTGGGTGAGTGAGGTCTTTCATGATGCAGGTGGCTCTTTTCCTGCATCTGGAGGTGTAAATGTCTGTGATGGTGGGGAGACTGACTCCGACAGACCTCTGTGCAGCCTTCACCACTCTCTGTAGAGCTTTCCTCTCTTCAACTGTGCAGCCTCCATGCCACACGTTGATGCTGGAGCACAGGACGCTCTCCACTGCACACCTATAGAACGAGGTGAGAACTGGGCTGCTCAGACCAGCACGTCTCAGTCGTCTGAGGAAGTAGAGTCTCTGATGACCTTTCTTGATCAGGCTGGTGGTGTTGTTGCTCCAGCTGAGGTTATCATTCATGTGTACACCCAAGTATTTGTAGCTGGAGACCACTTCCACTGCAGATCCACCTATTTTCAGTGGGGCGTGGGTGTGTTTATTCCTTCTGAAGTCCACAATCATCTCCTTTGTCTTCTTCACATTCATGTGAAGATTATTCTCTTTGCACCAGCTCTCCAGGTGTTCCACCTCCTGTCTGTAGCTGGACTCATCATTGTTTGTGATGCATCCCACCACCGCTGTATCATCTGCAAACTTAACAATATGACAGCCTGGGTGTGTGGCTGTACAATCATATGTGAGCAGAGTGAACAGAAGAGGCAGACTTCCGGTTATGACATCACAGTGAACAAACGCGTGTGCGGGTGGCTCGCTGCTGAATCCTTTAAATTAATCCGTAAGCTGGGCCAAAAAGTCATAACTTTGCTTGTTTTGTTAACGCAAAAACGTTTACTTGGACTCATGCCACCGAAAAGTGCCAAATCTGGCCAAATGTCAGCTAAAACGGTTCCACATGAGAGCGAGGCTGACGAAGCCGGGGCCGGTGAGACCAGAACCGGCGTGGGTGTGGCAACGCGGAGCCACATGGAGAAGGAGCAGGAGCCTCCGACAAATCCTCCGACAAATCGAGACATTCTTGAAGCAATCAGCTCACTGAAAGAGGATATGAATAAAAAATCTACGGACATGATGCGAGCGATTAAGGATATCAAGGGGGATATAGAGTCGCTCTCTGAAAGAATTGGAGGAACAGAAGTTCGTATTTCACAAACAGAGGACGACGTTACTGCCCTTCAAAATAAAGTTAAGTCTCTGGAGAAAACAGTGGAAGGGCTGAGTGACAGAGCTGCGGAGCAGGAGGACAGAGCCAGGCGCTCCAATTTGAGACTGATTGGGTTACCTGAGAGAGCCGAGGGATCGGATCTGTGTGGTTTTCTGGAGAAATGGTTGCCGGAGGCTCTGGGAGAAAGCTTCACTGTGTCCAGTTTTGTGGAGAGAGCCCACAGGATCGGGCCTCCTAACAGATCTGCAGTCCCAAGGGTTGTCATAATTAAGTTTTTGAACTATTGCGACCGGGAAAAAACCCTGAAATCCGTCAGAAAAATGAAGGAGCTGCATTATGAGGGACGCCGGATTTCCTTTTACCCGGACCTCTCGACCGAGACGCGCAAGCTGCAGCGGCGCTTTGATGAAGTGAAGGCCCGACTCCGTGCCCTCAAAATCCGATACGGCATTCTGTATCCAGCCCATCTGATTATTACGCATGGTGACAAGCGCAGGATCTTCAAATCCGTGGAGGAAGCGGAAAAATATATTGATGGAATAAACTCATAGACTTCGAGACATCTTTATTGGTCGCCTTTTTTTCTTTTTTCATCTTTGCTGTGGAGCGACGATGGACTTTTGGCAACGAGGAGCACAAATTGGCCTATCAGTGGACATTATAGTAAGTTAAAATTATTTTACTGCCAAAATTTGTAGACATGTTATCCTAAAATAATATTTGAGTTTTACAAAATGTTTTTTTTTTCTTCTTCTCTGTATGAGGTAGTATAAACATTGCTGCTAATAGTTTCTTCATACACCTCTAGATACCTATTAAATATTATTTTTTTGCCAAAATTTTTAGGCATGAAACCTAAAAAGTATTTCAGTTTTACACAATGTTTTATTTCTGTATGAGGTAGCGTAAACATTGCTGCTAATAGTTTTTTTTTATTTTTATTACACCTCCAAATATCTGTTGAATATTTATTTTAATGCCAAAATTTGTAGGCATGAAACCTACAAAGTATTTCAGTTTTTTTTTTTCCTTTTTCCTCCAAAATGTTTTATTTCTGTATAAGGTAGTATAAACATTTCTGCTAAATTTTTCATTACACCTCCAGATATCTGTTAAATATTATTTTACTACCAAATTTGTAGGCATGAAACATAAAAAATATTTGAGTTTTACAAAATGTTTTTTTCTTTTTTTTTTATTTCTGTATGAGGTAGTATAAACATTACTGCTAAGTTTTTCATTACACCTCTAGATATATGTTAAATATTATTTACTGCCAAAATTTATAGGCATGAAACCTAAAACGTATTTGAGTTTTTCAAAATGTTTTATTTCTGTATGAGGTAGCGTTAACTCTTATATTTTGGCCAGAAGCTTACTTTTTTCACCTATTAGCCCACCTACACATGACCGTTCTTGGATGTACAGACTTTCACGTTACCCACTTGATGGATGCAACGTTTACATAACCCAAGTTCAAGGTTTAAAAGGGGTTAACACATTTCGTTTGGGGAAATGTGTGTGTGGGGTGGGGGTGGGGGGTGGAATGTTGGGATCACTCTGGAAAATTTAATGTTGTTGATTTTACATGACCTGAATGTGAGAATGAGAAGGGGTCAATTTCTGTTTTGTTTTTTTTTGTGTATATTTTCAACTATATGATTTATGTCTGATTGTTCTATGGTAAACATATCTAGTTGGAATGTCAGAGGTCTAAACAAAATGGTTAAACTCAAACAGGTGCTGGGCAGAATAAAACAGATGAAAACTACAATATGTTTCTTGCAAGAGACACATTTGGTAGAAAAGGATGTGAACAAAATTGATTTTTCCTCTTTGGCCCCATATGAAAAGTCGATTGTGACAAATCTAGGAGTGAAAATTGACCCCTGCCTGAAACTGGACTGTCACATCAACAGCATGGTTAAGTCCTCGTTCTTTCATCTGAGGCGCCTGTCAAAAATCAAGCCCCTCCTTTCTAGACGCCACTTAGAGACAGTAATCCACGCTTTTATTACTTCACGCCTGGATTATTGTAACTCTCTTCTGATTGGAGTAAATAAGGCCTCGCTTTCTCGGTTGCAGCTGGTACAAAATGCTGCTGCACGATTTTTGACTGGTACAGGCAGACGTGAGCACATCACTCCAGTTTTAATGTCCCTTCATTGGCTTCCTGTCCAGTTTCGAATCCATTTTAAAGTTTTATTGTTTGTTTTTAAGTCTTTGAACGGTTTTAGTCCCTCTTATCTGTCTGAACTGCTTCAACTTTATGTGCCATCACGTGCTCTCAGATCCGCTGACCAGATGCTTTTAGCAGTCCCAAAAACCTTTTATAAGACCAGAGGAGACAGAGCATTTTCAGCTCTGGCTCCTAAATTGTGGAACGAGCTGCCACTGAAGGTCAGGCAGGCCCCATCAATATCTGTTTTTAAAACTCGTTTAAAAACACATATGTTTTCATTGGCTTTTAAACCAGAATGAGTTCACATCTCTGTTTTAGTGTTGTATTATTTTACTTGTGATGTACCGATATTTATATGATTGAGATTGATTGTTTTTATTGTTTTGTGCTTGTTTTTATTCTTGTACAGCACTTCGGACGGCTGCTGCTGTATTTTTAAGTGCTTTATAAATAAACTGGTATGGTATGGTATGGTATGGTAAAATTAGATCTAGATGGCCTGGTCAGGTATTCTCTTCTAGTTTTACAACCCATGCTAGGGGAGTTATAATACTGATTCATAAATCAGTCCCATTTCAACTAAGGGATAAATACTCTGACCCATCAGGGAGATTTATTATACTCAGTGGCATAATAATATCTACACTGGTCAATTTGGTATGTTTATATGCCCCTAATGAGGACGATCCTGTTTTTTACCAAGACTTTTTTTTAACTACTTCAGGCTATAACGGTATGTTTATAATCGGGGGCGATTTCAATTGTGCCTTAAGTCCACTAGACCGTTCAAAAAATTCTGCCACATCCCACCAACAAGCCAGGAAAACTATTGAGAAATATATAAAGGATCTTAACCTAGTGGAGATTTGGAGAAAACTTTATCCTAATAAAACAGAGTACTCTTGCTTTTCAAGTACCTTTAAGACTTATTCGCGAATAGACTTTTTTCTGATCTCCTCCGGCCTGCTATCTATGGTCCAAAACTGTTGGTATGAGGCTATTTTACTTTCTGACCACGCTCCAATTAATTTATCAATAAAATTACCTAATTATTGCCGGCCCTCGTTTCAATTTCGATTTCAGACTAAATGGCTTGAATCGGAGGAGTTTGAGGGTTTTCTTAAAGAGAGAATAACTGAATACTTTAACTTTAATACAAACCAAACTAGTGCATCAATAAAATGGGAAGCTTTTAAAGCCTATATAAGGGGGGAAATTATGAGTTACACTAGGTATAAATCAAAAATACATTTAAACAAATTAAAAAACATTGAAAAACAAATCAAAGAATTGCAAGAGCAAATGTATCATGGCAGCGACGCTGATAAGGATAAGAGACTTCTGTTATTAAAATCAGAGTATGTTGAGCTCACTACCAATAAAATAGCAAATAATTTACTGTGGTTAAAACAATCATATTATGATCAGGGTGAAAAAGCAGGCAAACTCTTAGCTTGGAGACTTAAAAAACTACAGACAAACAGGGCCATTAACTCAATCATACTGGATGACGGTGAGTATCTGGTGGATCCAAAAGACATAAATGAGGCTTTTACAAAGTATTATGAAAATCTGTATAAATCCCAATACCCAGATAACCCAAATAAACAGAAGCAGTTCCTGGACCAGCTCTTATTTCCAACTTTATCAGAGGATAGTAAGAATAATCTGGATGAAAAACTGAGTATTCAAGAACTTAAAATAGCTCTTAGCCAAATGAATTCGGGTAAAGCCCCTGGCCCTGATGGCCTACCAATTGAGCTTTACAAGAAATTTTCAGACAAATTACTGCCACATTTACTTGAAGCATTCAATGAGTCTTATGAAAAAGGCATTCTGCCCCCATCATTACGAGTGGCAACCATTTCTCTTCTGTTAAAGCCAGGTAAATCTCCAACGGACATGGGCTCATATAGACCCATTTCCCTAATGTCATGTGACACAAAAATTCTGTGCAAAGTCTTGGCTCGAAGGATTGAAACACATATCCCTAATCTAATCTCAAATGATCAAAATGGATTCGTTATTGGCCGCCAAGCCTTCCACAACACTCGTCGATTACTTAATATACTATATGAAAAGCAGTTCGCTATGGACCATGCTTTTCTGTCATTAGATGCAGAAAAAGCTTTTGATAGGATTGAATGGGATTACCTCTTTGATATTCTTAAGAGATTTGGCCTGGGAGAAAAATACTTAAAGTGGATTAAATTATTGTATACGGAACCAATAGCTAAAGTGGTAACTAACAGTCAGTTATCAAGGAGTATAAATCTCTGCAGATCGACACGACAGGGATGCCCATTGTCCCCCCTTCTTTTCTTGTTTGCCATTGAACCACTAGCTATGACAATACGTGAGTCCCCTGAAATCACTGGGATTCAAATAGGAGAGGTAGAGCATCGAATATCTCTTTTTGCAGATGACATTGTTTTGCTTATAACTAACCTAGAGAAGTCGACTCAGGAAGTGAATACAATTCTGAGAGAATTCGGGGAGTTCTCAGGATATAAAGTTAATTTAAAAAAAAGCTCTTTATTATTGCTGAATAGAAATAACCCTCCAATACAAACACAGTTCACATGTACATATGAAGGATTCAAATACTTAGGAATTCAGATTGTGCCAAATATAGAGAAAATAGTTTCTATTAATTATGATCCTTTAGTGCAAAAAATATCAGGATCTCTAGAAAAATGGGGAGAGATGCCAATTTCAATGATTGGCCGAATTAATATTATTAAAATGTCTATTCTCCCAAAATTTTTATACCTCTTCCAGTCTATTCCTTTGTATGTGCCAGCTTCCTTTTTCTCCTCTTTGGATAAAACTTTCACTAGATTTATATGGAATAATAAGCGCCCCAGACTACGCCTCTCTCTTCTTTATCTGCCCTATGACCGGGGGGGGATTAGAATGCCGAATATTAAACACTATTACTGGGCTGCCCAGCTTTGTGCTGCTACTGGTTACTTTTCTATTAATAACACACCATCTTGGGTACAAATAGAGAACAACTCATTACCATTACCTCTAAAATCCTACCTTTACTCAGCTGAACCTAAACAATTATTAAAAAACACAAAAAACCCTTTTCTTAAGAATACAATATCAGTTTGGCATCATTCTCATAAAGTTTTAAATGAGGTGTCCAAGATCTCATGGTTGTCACCGATTTGGAGAAATGATAGATTCAAACCAGGAAGAGCAGACAGAGGATTTAAGTTATGGATGGATAAAGGCATAAATACAATAGGAGACCTTTATCATGAGGGAGTTTTAATGTCTTTTGAACAATTGGCAAGCAAATACAGTTTGCCACAAAAGCACTTTTTTAAGTATTTACAGATTAGAAATTTTGTTAATACCTTGCGGATATCTACAGCTGAACCTCCGCTCTCTACCATAGAGAATATAGCCATCTACCACAATCAGAGTAGAGGCTTACTCTCCAAATTCTATAATATTCTACTCTTATCTTTGAAAGATAGTAGTCTCTCCTATTTGCAAGCATGGAGAACTGATCTACAAGCAGAAATTTCTGAGGATGAATGGAATGACTCATGCCTATTGGCACAAACACAAACTATCAATACAAGGTTTAGATTATTACAATATAAATGGTTATTTAGAACATATATTACTCCTGTGAAACTGAACCATTTCAATCCAAATACACCTGATACTTGTGTTAAATGCAATACAGATAGAGGTACTCTTTTCCATTGTATGTGGCAATGTACAGAACTTCAAATTTTTTGGAAAGAGGTCACTGGGCTCATTTCTCGCTTGATTGAACAAGATGTACCAATGGACAGTAGACTCTGCTTGCTGCATATTTTTCCAGATGACTTTAAGGGTTCCTCAAAGAGGAAACTAGTGACTTTTTGCCTTTTACAAGCTAAACATCTGATTGCACTGAAGTGGAAGAACATAGAAAGACCAAAGATAAATGAGTGGATTAAAGCACTGAGCAACAACCTGGCAATGGAAAAACTGACGTATATAGTGAAAGGGAAGCTTGAAGACTTTAAAGATATGTGGTCACCCTTCCTATATTTTGTCAAAAATAACATGTAAATTTAAATGTCTTTTCTTTATTTGTTTGATGTGACAGAGTGAGCTCTAGGTGTTCGGGGTGGGGGAAGGGTTATAAGATGTTTATGTTCTCTGTTTATTTTTATTTTATTTTATTATTTTTTTTCTTTTCTGGTTTTGTTTCTTTTTATTCTTTTATTTTTTGTATGTATGTGTGTATGTCTTTGTTGATTGTTTATATAATTGGAAAAGTTCAATAAATATTTTTGAAAAAAAAAAAAAAAAACAATATGACAGCCTGGATGTGTGGCTGTACAATCATATGTGAGCAGAGTGAACAGAAGGGGGCTCAGCACACATCCTTGAGGAGAGCCAGTGCTGAGGGTTATGGTGGAGGAGGAGAAGTTGTGGATCTTCACGGACTGTGGTCTGTCTGTTAAGAAGTCTAGTACCCAGTTACAAATGGAGGGGCTTAGTCCAAGTGTAGATAGTTTGTCTATCAGAGTTTGGGGGATCATGGTGTTGAAGGCAGATGTGAAGTCCACAAAGAGCAGACGCACGTATGAGTCCTTCTGATCCAGGTGGGTGAGAGCAGTGTGGACCACGGAAGAAATGGCGTCCTCTGTTGATCGGTTCTCGCGGTATGCATATTGATGAGGGTCCTCGTTGATGTTGACGGTTGCCTTGATGTGGGACATGACCAGTTTCTCAAAACATTTAGCGACTATCGGGGTGAGGGCCACCGGTCTATAGTCATTCAGACCAGTCACTGTGGAGCTCTTTGGGACTGGGATGATGGTCGCGGTCTTCAGGCAGGTGGGAACTGACTCCAGTGCAAGTGAGGTGGTGAAGATGTCAGCCAGCACCTCACAGAGCTGGTCCGCACATTCCTTCAGAACTTTCCCTGGGATGTTGTCTGGTCCGGTTGCTTTATGAGGATTAATCCTTCTTGTCTTGTTGTTGTCTTTGTCATTGTTTGTAGTTGTATATTTTCCAAATGACGCAGTGCAAAGGGTACATATTTGGAGACCAAATTAATGTTTTGGTTCAAGATGAGGACTTAATGTCACTCATAAGAAGCATTAGTGGTTAGCACGGTTGCCTCAGCAAGTAGATTCTGGGTTCATTCCCTGATTGGACGGGAGCCTTTCTGAGTGGAATTTGCATGCTCTCTCGAGGCTGCGTGGGTTTGCTCCGGGTACTTCGGTTTCCTCCTGCAGTTGAAAAACATTAATCTGACTTCAGGCCCAGGCCTCTCTTGCAAAAGCTATCTGGTCTCAATGGGATTTGCCTGTTAAATAAAGGTAAATAAATAAATCAGCTATATTAATGATACTATCTCTCAGCTCTGTGAAATGTTGATCCCTGGATGACGTAAAATAGTCAATTGAAAGTTTCTATATTCGTTTTTGTATTCAGAAATATATTTTTTTTTCATTTTGAGTGTAAAACAGAAACAACAGGATTTTACACACTGCATTATCTGTACATGTTCATTTCATGGTGGACTTGGTAGAGTTAGTTTGTGTGTTTGTGTGTGTGTGTGTGTGTGTGCGTGCGTGCGTGCGTGGGTGCACATGGGGAGTATATGTGTTTGTGGGGTGGGAGTCGGAAGTGGGGAGGCATAAAACAATGAGGTGTCCAGATGAGCCTAGGAAGGTTGTATCAGGAAGGTTATCTAAGGAAATAAAACGTGTAGCATTTTTGCATCTGCACAGTCTTAAAAATTGTTGCTGAACCCTTGAATACTCTGTGTAATACTTTCATAAAAGCCTCATTTCTGGAGGAGGCCAGTTGCTATAGCAACATCACCATTCTACATTTGCTTTGAGTTTGTGAGTCTCTGTGTGTGTACAGTACATATAGAGCTTTGGAGCGTGACGTCACTGGTCCGCAGCGCAAAGCGGCGCACAGCATTGTGGGAAAGAAAAAAATCGCCATTTATGAAGCCCTACTAAAAGAAGCTCTGTCTCTCGTTTTTTTGTTAGAATCTAAGAAGGTTGTTACAGTTTTGCAATGATGTGTTATTGGATGTAATGTCCGGTCACACGACCTGAAAGTAGATAGAAAACGGACTTTCAGTTTCTGTTTCCTGCTGGAAGCAGCGTGAGGGAGCTCATGTGTCGGACCTAACAAAAAGTAGATGAATGTCCTGAAATCAGCGATGACACGTCCTGATATAACTTTCTCCATGTCCCAAAATAACTGCTAGTTTGTTCCAGACATCCTGGTGAGTGTATAAATTTGTTTTGTTGGAGTTGTGCCATAATTTTTGCCACGATTTTGTCCGGGTGTTTAGTTCATAGAAGTGGGTCAGCCTAGTTTAGGTTGGGTTTATATTTTTTATATAACGTAGTCTGATTTTAGACAGAGTGGACAGCTGTGTTATTGTGAAATAAACTGTTTAAAGTTTCTAGT
>JBBPBX010046083.1:0-18250 GCA_038048925.1 Garcialebias charrua | reverse complement strand
TATGCCACGACTTCCCTATAAATTTCAGTGACTTCACCAGCTATATCAGTCCTAATAACTGTTGCTTTGCTGTGGTAGGTTTTTTTATGCCTCAATCTGTGCCCCTGTACACTGTGTGAGAGATCTTTTTTTATACCGTCTCTCCTCATGTTTTCTTCCCTTTTCTCATCCAAGCAAAATATTATTCTGCATAAGAATAAGAGGGCCGCGCTTTTATAGTAGCAGCTTCGTGCACTCCGCCCATCTTTCAGACAACTGTACGTTCATGTTAACGCTGTACCTCAGTGCAATGACAAAAAAGTTTATTCTGATTCTGAAATATAAGACCCAATGTGAAGCCATAGTGAGAGGAAATTTCTATCCTAAGAATGTGTGAAGTTACACTGTGGACAACTTACTATGTACTGTCTTATAAGTGGCCAGCAAGGCCCAGTCTAGAGGATGGAGGTTTAACATCAGTGGCAGAGTAAGAGCATGGACGTTGTTTTCACAAACATTCTGGAGACCTTTGACCTTGAGACCTTGAAATCAATAAGATCACTCTTGACCCGTGATATGTGCAGCTGTGTCCAGCTGTGCAGTTTCACATTCCTGTGTTAAAAAATTGTCAATAAGAAGCTGTCCACAGACGGACATTTCCGTTCCACAATACATCCCGTTTTAAGACAGACATATCAAAAACATAGAAAGTCCAGGCTCACTGCCATGATATAAGATTTGTTCATGTCGTACATCTGCAGGTTCATGTTTATGTTCGTTATGTTAACTTCATGTTACAACTTTTTAATTTTCTGTGCAGGTACAATGCATAATCCTCTTATTTCTCCAATTTGTTTCCTTTGCAGGGAATATAATAATAAAAATAATAATAATAATAATAATAATAATAATAATAATAATAATGTGTACAAAATTTCTGTCTTACAAGAAAAAATATTTGAGAAGTTCACATCATGAAACTGGCACCAGAGGGAGCCACAACATGCTTAACAACGTTTGGTTGAAAAAAGACGTTAGATATTGGGACGATCCTTCAGAAATATTCAAGTTAACAATGTGTTCTCTTGTTTCAAATGTTCTGTTTACTGATTGTTATGGAAAATGCATTATTTACGGAGTTTAAGACAAGAGTGTGATTGGAGGAGCAGAGTGGTGAGTGAGAGCTGGTTGGAGGAGAAGTTGTGCAGGAACTCGCAGGTGTGTGTGTGTCCTTGTTTATGTTACGTTGTGAGGCCCATTTTTCTGAGTTATACCAAATTGTGAGGACCAACGTCTTCTTATGGGGCCCAAAGCCCGGGCCCCATAAGAAGAAGTCCCGTTGATGGGTTAGGGGTTAGGTTTAGGGTAAAGGTCAGGGTTAGGCTATAGAAATGAATGAAAAATGAATGGAAGTCAATGCAATGGCCTCACAAATATAGAAAAACAAACTTGTGTGTGTGCATGTGTGTATGTGTGTGTGTGCAACCACACGGGTGTGTTGGAGAGTTCGTTCTTGTACTGGCGTGGTTTCGGCTGACAGTGACTATTTTAAGTTATATAGCAACTGTTATTAACGTCTTCCTCAACGGTCATTCCAACATGTCCGGCTGGACGTCACAGTAAATCTTTGTCTTTTAACATATCATAAGTGTGGAGTTTCCACCGCACTGTAAACAGATGTGTGTGTGTGTGTGTTCTGGCACGTAAACACACTGAAAAATGTCACTAGTTCAGAGGCAGGCCACTAAACAAGCACTCATTATAAACACTTCCTGTTTTCTGCACCTCAGAAAGAAGAAGTGTGTGGTGGCTCCACGCCAGTTTCTGCCACAAATGAGAATCTCATAGGAAAGCCCCCAAAACTGAGCCCAGCTGCAGACATCATGGAAACTGTCGGCCAGGCAGCGTGTCAGTGATCTGCAGAGACAACAGGTTCTGACCCAAGCATGATCACACCAAACTAAAAACTCCTCTGTTCAATAAGCAGGGGGCAATTCTAGAATCTGACCTTTAGGGAGAAGGTCCTGGCTGCAGACTGTAGCGCGGACCGGTGTCAGTCCCGGAAGTGGTTATTACACTCCGGAAATGAAGGGGGCGCTAGTGGCGCTATTAAGGGGGCACTAGTGGCGCTATTAAAACACGCAACAACAACAAAATGAATGGAAATTAATATTTTAAAGGCACTAGTGGTGCTATTACAATTTTTTTAAATGGAAATTAATATTTTAAAGACAAATGTTTATGTTTATTAATTTTTTTATTTTTTTTACAAAAGAAACAATACAAGACAATCCCATAAATGATAATGTACAAAATATAAAAAAATGAAAGGTAGCAGAAAGAAGAATAAATCTTATTATATCTGCCCCTTTTTTCAAACAATCAGATTAAACAATAATAATCTTCCACCAACAGTACAAAATGACTAACTCTTTCTAATTTTCTAACTAATACAATACACATTACGTCATATATATATTTTTTAACAAATTCATTTTGATCATTTTCTTAAATGTAAACATTGACTTGGCATTTTTAACTACATTCTCCAAGCCATTCCATAATCTAATTCCCTGGATTGAGGTAGAACGTCCCTTCAAACTAGTTCTGAATTGTGGTTTTACAAACATCTCTGTCCCCTTAAGATTATAATAACTTTGTCTTTTAACAAAATGCATTTGGATATNGGATGACGCGTTACGTCGGCGGTGACGTAGGTGCGACCTATATTCCGGTGCAACCTATTTATGGATTTTTACAATTTTTGGGCAATAATTGGACACTGCGATCTATATTCCGGTGCGACCAATAATCCGGAAAATACGGTAAACTGTTTCACTCCTGTGGGAGTTCTCGTTTTCAACAGGAGACTGAAGACTAAAACTTTGATCTCACTGCAGAGGAGAGCTTTGTTTCCTGTGTACTTTTGTGTGTCTGGTTAAATTAGTTTTATGACTAAATCCATGTCCACAGTCTTCACATACAAATGTTTTTTGTCCTGAGTGGACCCTCGTGTGTCTGGTTAAATTAGACTTCTGGCTAAATCTTTGTCCACAGTACTCGCATACAAAAGGTTTCTGGCCTGTGTGGACTGTCGTGTGTTGGTTTAAATGAAACTTCTGGCTAAATCTTTGTCCACAGTCCTCGCATACAAATTGTTTCTCTCCTGTGTGGACTCTCTTGTGTCTGTTTAAATGAAACTTCCAGCTAAATTTTTGCCCACAGTCCTCACATACAAATTGTTTCTCTCCTGTGTGAATTCTCATGTGGGAGTTTAAAAGAAAATTTCTGCTAAATCTTTGTCCACAGTCCTCACATACAAAAGGTTTCTGTCCCATGTGGACTCTCATGTGTCTGTCTAAATCAGACTTCTGGCTAAAATTTTGTCCACAAAGGTTACATTCATATGGCTTCTCTCCGGTGTGGACTCTCATGTGTCTGATTAAATTTGTCTTCAAGTTAAATATGTGTCCACAGTCCTTGCATACAAAAGGTTCCTCCATTGTATGGATTCTCATGTGTAAGTTTAAATGTGTATTGCTGTTAAAACTTTTACCACATTCATCACAACCAAATGATTTTAGTCCTGTCTGGACTTTCCAGTTCTTCTCTCTGAGACTTTTTTTCTGATCCACACAGCTTGAATGTCCTTCTATTGAATGACATGTCATGTGTGTCTGAAGAGACCGGTTGTGCAGAAATTGTTTACCACACTCAGAGCAGCTGAAACATTTGTTGACAGAGTTTACAGTTGACTCAGCTCTGCTCTCCTTCCAGTCTTTGTGACTGTCTTCAGTTGTTGACCCAGAGACTGACAAGTGTTCCAGCTGAGAGTCAGGATTGTTCCCATCCTCGTCCTCTTCATCATCCTCACTGACTTCAGTCTCTGAAGAGCTGGAAGCACCTCCATGAAGATTTAGACTGGGGTTCCTGCTGGTTTCTGCTCCTCCACAGTCCTCTCCATCAGCTTCTACTTTCATATGGTCTTTAGAGCTGCTGGTTGAAACAGCTCTGTCCTCCATTTCATACTGATAAAGCTGTAAGAATAGAGGCTTCTCTTCATCATCCTCGCTCTTCACATGAACTGCAGTGAATGAAAACCTGCTGGCATCAGTCTCCTTCACAATGAGATGCTCTCCCTCCGATTGCGTCCAGAGTTCCTCCTCTTCCTCCTTTACATGGAGGTGTTCCGGGTCCTGCTGGTCCACATCAGGTCTCCATTCCTCAGGAGCATCTCCTCTGATGAGCAGAGTCTGCTGAACATCTGCAGGGAACACTGAAACAGACAATATGGAGAATTATAACTTTATATTCACCCATACATCACTTGTGTTGTTAATTTATGTTCTGTGGATCATAACTGTTCCATGTCAAAGGAACAACATTTTATTCAGCAAGAGACAAACAAATGTCTGTGTAAGAGCCATTTAATCAAAGTAGGAGTAAACTTAATGCAAAATTTGTTATTTTCACAATTTGAATTATTTCTGGGAATTACAGTTAGTTAAAGTGTTAAAGAATAGGTTAAACAACAATATTTTTATGTTTTATGTAGTAATGTGGCTTTCTGTGGTATTGTTTTCAAGTGTAAACTTGCTGATCATCTGTTCATTTTTTTAGGCTGCCACCCGTGATGCAGCCAGACACTGACAGCTCGCACAGACTCCCCATCAGCTGTAATGACATGGAAGCCAGGAATGGGGAAATAAAAAGAGCAGAACTATGAGCAGAAGCGCACAACAAAATGGCAGAGATGCAACCAGACACGCAACGGCAGATGCGTGCAGTAACCGCCGAAGGGCTGAGGGTGCTGCGCCTGAGTGCGTAACAACCGCCGAGGGGCAACAGCCGGGGACAAGCCAGTCAGCAGAGCAGCAGGTTGGCAGAAACTGAAGGCAAGATGATAAAGAGCAGAGACTAGCGGTGGTAAGGACGCACACAAGAAACCAGCTAAGCAGATCGGCACGGTGGATCGTGCCCGGTTGGACGGTGCAGTCTTCCAGGTCTGGTGTTAAGGGTGGAGGACTGAGCGTTGGATATAGCTGGAGGTTGAGGTCGCCATGGGACACCGAACTCAAGGAGGTACGAGCGCCGGGTGAGGTCGAGACCACGGAGGGAAGCCGGACTCTGGAAAGAGTGCCGGGAGAAGACTAAAGGTCAAGACTCAGGACTGCCTGGGAGCGCAGTGCGAGAGGACCACGCCCCTTTCAGCTAAGACTGTCTTTTCCCCCTCAGACCATTACTGATGGTGGGTGCCCTTTTAATCATTTTATTAGACAGAATTTGGCTGGTTTTTAACATTTGGACTGCTGCAACGTTTTCCAGTGTCATAATAAATTATTGTACGCCTCTATTGTCAGTTTTATGACCATAAAATAAGTTCTCAATACAATTACTTTAGCTAAACTTGTCGTGTCCATGACCATGAGATCCTCATTGCTAGGTTAGAGCAGTGAGGGGGGGCATCACGGGATCAGCCCTCAAGTGATTCAGATCCTACCTCTCTGACTCGACCTTTTGTGTCAACATTAAAAATTTTAGTTCAGCATCGGCAGCGCTTAAATGGGGGGTACCACAGGGGTCCATCTTCGGTCCCCTTCTATTTTCTTTATACCTGCTGCCACTAGGTGCTATTTTCCGGAAATACAACATACGGTACACTTTAACTTCTATGCCGATGAATTTGTTTCATTTTGTCTCTTTTAAATGAATGAATAAATGAATTAAATAAAATATGAAATAGCTTTACATCTGCTAAGTTCATGCCATAAACCAACACAGACATGTTCTTGTTTTTAGTATTTTACATTGCTTTATAATGTAGCTGTTTATGTTTAGGGTTGTTTTTATACAAGTTTCTTGTAATTTTTCATTCATATGCTTTTTTATGATTGTCTACTGTTGTACTGATAAATATCTCATGGAGGGTAAACTATATCTTGGCTGCAAGTATCAAGCTGCAAAATCCTTTGTTTTCTACAGCTGATAGTGGTTGGTCATTAATTACGATGAAGTTTAGCAACTTCTTGGGAAACATTTGAGCTCCGTGGCATCAGTGGTGTGTGTTTCTTGTTCAATCCGGGGCGGGCGCTCTGATTTCGGTCAGCCGCTCTCAGCCTGCCACTCCGTTCAGGAAATCCATTCCATAGTTTGAAGCCAAGGTGTATCATGGATCAGAAATATCGGCAGGTTGGATCGGAAAGATCGGATACGCAAATTATGCTGATATCGGAGGCCAATACATGTACAGATATTGGATCGGCCCCATCCCTAACTGAAACTTAAGAAATTTAAAGCCATCCAAAACAACAAAATGGCAGAGATGCAACCAGACGCGCAACGGCAGATGCGTTACCCAGGCAGTCGAGCAGAGGTTGAATAGAGCATGTACCATTGTGTCTTAGGGGGAAGTAAATTTGACAGTCATTGGCGTAGAAGTGGAAAGTAGGGGTGTAACAGTACGCTAAAATCACATTTCGGTTCGGTTCAGTTTCAAGGAGGGCTCGGTTCGGTTGATTTTCGGTACCAAAAAAAAAAGACAAAATAGCCAAAAATTTGTTTGTATAAAAATAAATGAAAGTGACCCATTTGGATGATATTTTAAATAAACAGCACTCTTTATAATAAATAAACTATACTAACAATAATAAAAATCTTAATAAATACAATAACAGTCAGAACCAGAACAATAAGCAGCAACATACTGTTTACAATCTAACTAATCAAGTTTTAAGTTTCTGTCCAAAAAGACCAACTTGTCCACATTTTCTGCCAAAAGCACATATCTATAGTTTCAGTGAATATCTCCAGCAGTGTAGAACATCATCTCAATAACAACAGTAGCAGCAGTGTGTCTGTATTTTTCCTCATTACTCACAACCTCTTCTTGGACCTGCTCCTCCAGCTGGGACAGGTCCCTGGAAAAGTTCAGAGTTCAGTCATCACACACTTCTTAGCTGCAGGTGATCTGATGTTTCCCTGAAGAGGAAGAAGTCAACTGCTATCTCTGTCCCAGATTGGAAATAAAACACAAACAGGTTAAAAAAAAAAGTTAATAAGATTACGATTTTGAATAAAAAAGATTAGATAATAATAATACTGTAATACTAAAAGAACAATACCTCTTCTTGAACGGTTTTTATGAGGTGGTTGAATCCCTCGGTCATCATCATCATCATCATCATCATCATCATCATCATCATCAGGGCTTTAATCAGCTCCAGGGCTTGTTGACAATATCAGTTTTAACTTTTTCATAAAGTTCTGAACTTTTTGGCTGAAGTGTTGATGTGATAGATGTCATAGCGACGCTCAAGAACTTTAAAGCCGGTGCATCAAAAACATTCAGACGTAGATCCAGATCTTTAAAAACTCCTACAGTTTGTGTTATTGATCTGGACAGACCCGAGTTACCTGATAAAGGATGTTTAAATGCAGCTGCAGTTAGCGGTCTTTCTGCAAAAAGCTGCTTTTCTTCGTTCACGTTTGGATGACGTCGTTTCGAGCGCGTTAACGTTAGACGTGTTGCTGCTGCAGAGTCTTCGTGAAACAACGTTGACACACAGCTTTGGATGTGTGCTCGTCTTTTAACAAGAAAGACATAATGTTCCCAAACAACAAGATGCATGCTAGGCTGCTAATGCTACGTGTGCTGCAAGATAATAGCCCCATGCTGAAACGCGCCCAGGAAATTTAGTTCCGCGGCGCACATATTCTCCCGTTAATAACATTTAATAAGTGAAAAAATAACCAAAACCGTACACAGGTGGACCGAACCGAACGTGCCGTACCGAAACGGTTCGGTACACGTTACATGCCAAGTGGAAAGGTATGTTGTGTTTCCGGAAAATAGCACCAAGTGGCAGTAGGTATAAGGAGAATAGGAGAGGACCCAGGATGGACCCCTGCGGAACCCCCATTTAAGTGTCGCCACTTCAGAACTAAAATCGTTGATGGAAACACAAAAGGACCTGTCAGAGAGGTAGGATCTAGGGCTGGGCCATATCATATCATTACCGGTTTTACCGGGCAAAAAAGCTTGCCCGGGCAAAAAAATATCATGATATGCTAATTTCATGACGTAATACGTCGGGGCGCCCCGCCCCCTTCACTTCCGAGCGCTTCAAAAGACCAAACCGAGCTGCGCACCTCCCTCCACCTGTCTGTGTACTGGTGTAACGCTAGAACAAACAACGTGTTTCGCTGTCTCTCCGCTGTCTCTCACTGCACAGGTACAGAGAGCTTGTCCCCCCCTCCCCCGCCCGCGCTGCTCAGCGTGTGTGCGGGCTGCTCTCTCCCTCACTCCAAAACTGTCGCGCGTGGTTCAGCTGTTTCACACAGTCTCACACAGAGGCAGGTGATCAGAGAATCAGATAGATCAGTTAAAAAAATTAATCAGAAAAATGAATAATTCCTGCAGGAACAGAGGAAGCTGAAACACCAGAAGCTTCAGGGTCAGCTGATTGAGTCATTAAAATCTGGGGAAGCTTCTCAGTCATCCAAGACATGGTAAATTCTAAAAAGTGCAAGAAAAAAACTATTAATAAAGTTACAAGTTATTTTTATACTTGGAGACAGAATACAGTACTATACTTTACTTAATAAAGTAATTTCAGTAAAATTACCCCTTGTTTTTTAAAATTGTATATAATGCTGCAAAGCCACATGTTAAGTTAATTTTGTCAAATAAATAAATTTGAAATTTTTTTTGGGTTATATCACGAAATTTATCGTTATCGTGATAATGCGCTGAAATATCACAATATAATTTTTGAGCCATATCGCCCACCCCTAGTAGGATCTGAACCAATTGAGGGCTGACCCTGTGATGCCCACCCACTGGTCCAACCTAGCAATGAGGATCTCATGGTCAATGGTGTCGAAAGCGAATGTAAGGTCCAATAGAGTCACTGTGAATAAGAAGATGTCATTAATGTGTGTCCATCAATGATTTTACTTCTGCAGTGGCGGCTCTTAATTGGGGGGTTCCGCAGGGGTCCATCCTGGGTCCTCTCTTGTTCTCCTTATACCTGCTGCCACTCGGTGCTATCTTCCGGAAACACAATATACCTTTCCACTTCTACGCTGATGACTGTCAAATCTACTTCCCCCTAAGACAAAATGGTACAGGCTCTATTCAACCTCTGCTCGACTGCCTGGCTGACATCAGGGACTGGATGGCTTTAAAGGGGACCACATATTCAAAATTCACTTTTTAATGTTTTTTTTACTCAACTTTGGGTATTTACTTCATAAAAAAACTGTCCTAAGGCCAAAAAAATGCACCCAGTGGTTTATTTACTCTAAGTATATTTATTTAACTGTGATAAGTTAGGTTTCGTNAAAGTAGAGGGGATTTCTTGCATTCTGGTGTATTTTAACAGGTTGTTGTATATCAATGTTTACCTCCATAAATAAACACTTCATTCAGTAACTATTTTAGAGAGCATGGCACAACAAGAAGTAGCAGTAAGCTAGCGGTGTGCAATACACACGGGCTAGCTAAGATGCTACATATGTAGCGCTCTGCTTTACATTACACAACCTAATAAACGTTTATAAAATCAGTTTAGTTTTAACTGATCCTTACAAACAACAACTAATGCAACCAGAAGTTACATCTACCGTATTCGCCGGAGGAAAATACGCTCCGGTGTTTAATCCGCTTTGTCCAATTATTAACAATAAACAAGAAAAAAACATACACAGTACGCCTCGGAGTTTAATACGCGTCATCACCACGCGACGCGTCAGCGCCTCATTTACCCTAATCAAGATGGCGGCGACAGAAGCAAGCGAGTACGAAGATCTTCACAAGGAAACACGGTAAAACAATTATTTCTTTGCGAGAAAAAATATATTTCTTAGCTGACTTCATAGCAGACGGGCTCCTGAGCTTAACGAAATGTTCAAATCAGCTGGATTTAAAAAAAAAAAGTTCGCTGAATTTTAGGCAGGCGCCAGGCGGGTCAAACCGGACGCTTTCTTTCTTTAAATTTAGCTAAATAAACGCTTAAAAAATATATTTCTGAGCTGACTTAATAGTAGACGTACTCCTGAGTTTAACGAAATGTTCAAATCAGCTGGATTTTTAAAAAAAAGTTCGCTGACTTTTATGCAGGCGCCAGGCGGGTCAAACCGGACGCTTTGTTTCTTTAAATTTAGCTAAATAAACGCTTAAAAATATATTTCTTACCTCACTATAGCAGACGGGCTCCTGAGCTGAACCAAATGTGAAATCAGCTGGATTTAAAAATCCGCGGTGTGGTTTATGAGTGGTATCTTGCAAACAAAAACAGCGAACCTCACAGCTAATAGCAGCTACATCCATAGCAAGGGGCGGGCAGCGACAGAGTCAGTCCGACCAAAGGAGGCTTTTTTCGGATACAGAAAGTAGAAACTTCTGGAAGTGGCCCCTCTTCCTCTTCACTCTCTGAGTCCTCTGCTGGCTGCTGCCTACAGCGCCTCTATAGCGGCCGAAACTGGTACTGCACCATTTTCGCCAAAAATGAAAAACGAAGAATCAGAGCGAAAAATGAGTCTAAAAATATGGGAAAAAATCCATAAATAATACTCTTCGGTGTTTAATACGCTGGACATTCAAATGAGCCAAAATACTGCGTATTATAGTCCGGTTTTTACGGTAACAAGATAAAATTAAAAGAATACTAGCCAAGAAGCAAAACACGAGCTAAAATTAAAAGAACACTAGCCAAGAAGCAAAACATGAGCTAAAATTAAAAGAGCACTAGCTAAGAAGCAAAACACAAGCTAAAATTAAAAGAACACTAGCCAAGAAGCAAAACATGAGCTAAAATTAAAAGAGCACTAGCTAAGAAGCAAAACACGAGCTAAAATTAAAAGAACACTAGCCAACAAGATAAAATTAAAAGAATACTAGCTAAGAAGCAAAACACGAGCTAAAATTAAAAGAATACTAGCTAAGAAGCAAAACACAAGCTAAAATTAAAAGAATACTAGCTAAGAAGCAAAACATAAGCTAAAATTAAAAGAACACTAGCTAAGAAGCAAAACACGAGCTAAAATTAAAAGAACACTAGCTAACAAGATAAAATTAAAAGAATACTAGCCAAGAAGCGAAACACGAGCTAAAATTAAAAGAACACTAGCCAAGAAGCAAAACATGAGCTAAAATTAAAAGAGCACTAGCTAAGAAGCAAAACACGAGCTAAAATTAAAAGAACACTAGCCAAGAAGCAAAACATGAGCTAAAATTAAAAGAGCACTAGCTAAGAAGCAAAACACGAGCTAAAATTAAAAGAACACTAGCCAACAAGACAAAATTAAAAGAATACTAGCTAAGAAGCAAAACACGAGCTAAAATTAAAACAATACTAGCTAAGAAGCAAAACACAAGCTAAAATTAAAAGAATACTAGCTAAGAAGCAAAACATAAGCTAAAATTAAAAGAACACTAGCTAAGAAGCAAAACACGAGCTAAAATTAAAAGAATACTAGCTAAGAAGCAAATAAAGTCCAGTTGTTTCTGTATTGAACGCCTTTTTTGATGTACTAGCTAAGAAGCAAAACACGAGCTAAAATTAAAAGAACACTAGCTAAGAAACAAAACACAAGCTAAAATTAAAACAATACTAGCTTAATGAATCAGAACACTATAAAAGAAGCAGAATACGAGGTAAAATTTAAAGACGCAGAACACTAGCTAAAAGAAGCAGAATGTGAGCTGAAATTAAAAGAAAACTAGCTAAAAGAAGCAGACCATGATGTTACGATAGTTCTAATCTGGAGCAGTGAGACGAGGAGAGGCTGACTTCCATTTTAGCAGGTTTATTTTACCTACATGCAAAGTACAGAATCACGTACCCTCCGCCATTGTCACCCTATCGTGCGGTGATACATAATGGCCCCGGGTGAAACACAGAACAAAGCTTTTCAGAGCTTGGCCACACCTCCAGGAGTCTTCACCATGGCAACGGGGAACCCTACTCTTATCATGTGACCCAGCTCTCAGCCAATAATATCTCGCCATTTTGTGTTCTATAGGATATAGTGGTGAGTGAATGTTGGGATTTGTAGGCATGATAACAAAACTACAATTCTACCGGAAACGGAATCAAATCGTGTTTGAACAAGACATGAGCAAACCTGATGCATATATTTAGACATTTCCATACATTATCTGACAAAATTATATTTCAATTAGCTGAAATTATAAGAAAACTAGCTAAAAGTAGCAGAACACGTGCTAAAGCGAAAAGAAACAGATTAGCTAAAATAAGCTGAATACTAGTTAAAAGAATTAGAAAATGAGCTAAAATTAAAAGAACACTAGCTAAAAGAAGCAGGACACAAGCTAAAATTAAAAGAAGCAGAAAACTAGCTTAAAAAGTAGAACAAAGTTAAAAAAGAGCACAAGCTAAAATCAAAAGAAGCAGAACCGGAGCAAAAAATAAAAGAACACTAGCTCAAAAAAGCAGAACACGAGCTAAAATTAAAAGAAGCAGAAAAGCTAAAAGAAGCAGATATTTGCAAAAAGAAGCATAACATGAGCTAAAAGTAACAAAATACTACCGGTACCTAGAATTAGGCTAACCATAAGCCAACAGTAGCAGAATGGTAGTCAAAAGTAGCAAAATGATAGCTAAAAGCTAAAGGTAGCAAAAGATTCACTGAAAAGCTCAAAGATGCAGAATGGTAGCTTTCATTCAACCTTTATTTAGTCAGGTTAATCTCAGACTCATTTACAAGAGAGGTAAGAGGCAGCTGAAAGTAGCAAAAGCATACTTACGAGATAAATGCAGCAAAAGGCTAAATGGTGACGGCCACCACAGCCAACTGACCTCAGAAAACACTAAACTGGTTAAAACTCAATTTTACAGATTTCAGGCTCAAATCTGAGGTGGTAGTAGCTGAGAGTCATCCAAAAAACATACTTTTAGCTTTACTTCCACGTGGTGGAAGTAAATTATGTACACAGGGTCCCGGTTACATCCAACAATCAAATGTAAAAGAAAAACGGTAATAAGATCTAAGATATGAACTAAGAACAACATCAACTAAGAATACACTAAGCACTGATATCATAAACGTTACATTGAACAGCAGCACAAACATAATAATCTCATGAAATGTTGTGATATCAGCTGCGACGGTGCATAAAGCTTCTTTAAGGAGTTAACCCAAACTGCTTTTTGTTTAAAAAACCAACAAACAAGTGTTTGAAGACGGCAACACCACTTCGGCCTGGACTGCGTCGGGACTAGCCTTTAGCTGTTAATCCAGTCAGAAATAAACTGAGAGCTGGTAGCTATCTACAACAGGTAAGATATTAATTGTTCATAACATTTACACCTCAAATATCCCTTTAACAAGACAAAATGTTTCTTTTTCCACATCGTAAATCTGTGTAGGAGTGTTTAATGAGGTCTGGGCCGCCTGGTCGCCCAGCAGCAGAACATCTGTAACCGGGCCCTGAGCAGAACAAAAGAATTAATGGGGATGGTCCGATCCGGGGAACTCGCACCTAGTCACTCACAGGACCGTCGCTCAGATTGTTGCCACATGTGGCACGGTGCGGCGCTCGGCCCTGACAGTGATCGACTACCAGCACGCCGCAAACATCACTCGCAGTTCAAACGGCCGGAGCCAGCACAATGCCCGGTACTGTCCGGCCCGCCGGCTAATTACACAAACAGATGATCTGAAAGTCTGTCTCTGGGCCGGGCCGGGCGGAGACAGAACCGAAGCACGGGCTCGTTTCTTACGTAAAGTCGTGTAACGAGCGAGCCGGCGCTCTTTGAACGGGCCGACCACACGGGCCTGGAACATGTGGCAGCAATAAGACGGAGCCGCCCTCCACGAGACATGTGGGAGCTTCGGCTCGTTAAAGCTGCAAACAAGCCCGAGAAACGTCCCCGAGGAGCGTGAAGGACGGGCGAGGACAGTCGCGCTCGCTCCTACTTCCTTCGTTCGCTTTGAAATACGGTTTGATTTGGGAACGGGTTTCAAACGTTTTCATTTCCGTTCCTTTGAGCGAGTTTCAGACGTTTCAGTCGTTTATAACTCGGCTACGAACAGACGGCGGGAGCTGAAGCCACGTTACATTATCGCCCTCCGCCCACAGGCCGTAACACTTTGGCCAGTGTCTGTCTGTTAGCAAAATATCTCAAGCACTACTGGATCGAATTGAATGAAACTTGCACAAAGTAATCGTTGGATGTACGCCTGTCCCTTCTGACACCCCAATTCAAGATGGCCGCCACAAACGACTGACAAAAAAAGTCTTCTTTCTACAATCAGCTAAAATTAAATGTGGCCGTAGCTGAGAGTGATACCCAACACATAATCTGAGTGCTAACTTTTAACTACTCCGAGTTAACTGTCCATGTCTATGTTTGGACAGATTTTAAAGAAGCTTTCAGGAAGTGATCATTGGCCGTACGACAACAACTGTTTAACTTTTGGAGACAATCCAGTCTAAGGGCGGCCGTGGCGTAGTGGTAATGGCAGTCGTCCCCCGATCGGAAGGTTGTCGGTTCAAATCCCGGTTCCCCACACCATTTNCAACAACTGTTTAACTTTTGGAGACAATCCAGTCTAAGGGCGGCCGTGGCGTAGTGGTAATGGCAGTCGTCCCCCGATCGGAAGGTTGTCGGTTCAAATCCCGGTTCCCCACACCATTTGTCGTTGTGTCCTTGGGAAAGACACTTAACCCCGAGTTGCTCCCGGTAGGACTGGAAAGCACCTTGCATGGTAGTCTGCCGCTACCGGTGTATGAATGTGTGCTTTAGATATATAAATTGAATTCATTATTATTATTATTATTATTATTAAGATGGCCGCCACAGCCAGCTGACCTTGCAGACGCACTAAAAGCCGTGGTTCAGTTGATTTCACAGATCTATGGGTAGGATCTGCTGTGGTGGTAGCTGAGAGTCGTCCTCAACACATACTCTAAGATCAGTGGTCCCAACCCAGGTCCTTGAGGAACACCATCTTGCATACATGTATTCTAGTTGTTTCCTGCTCCAACACGTCTGATTCAGTGATGTAATGACTTCCTCATGTTCTGAAGAATCACGTAAATCACCCATTTATTCAAATCAGATGTGTCAAAGCAGAGAAACTACTAAAACATACAGGATGGTGTTCCTCAAGGACCAGAACTGGGAACCACTACGAACTTGTTGCACAAGATCTTTAGTGAAAACGTGAGCATTAACTGTCTTTTAGTAAAATATATCTTAAAGTGCTTTAATAAAACATTCAGGAGTTCATCTTCAACTGTCAACTTTTAGATCTAATCCAATATGGCTGCCACAGCTAATCAGCTTTAGCACAGACAAATGGCTACATTGACGATGGGCTGCAGTTTGGTGTGGTAGTAGCTGAGAGTCATATTTTAAGTTTTCAGTAAAACGTGTAAAATAACAGTTTATTAATCACACTCTTATGATCCTGTTTATAGTTATTATTTCATAGTTACTTTATCTATTCTGTACGTTTAACAGCGTCTTTCTCATTCGGCAGTTTTCAAATCATAAAACGTTCAGCTCCTTCAGGACAATCCTGCTGTGACTTTGGTATTGGTGCAACTTTGGCTGTTTGAAATATTTAGCCTTTTTTGCCATTTTTTTTCTCATAGAAAATGAATCGAGCGCATTTTACCTCCTTCAAATCTTTAGATGTGTTTACAACCTTTTACTGCTCCTTTCACATTTTGTTCTGCTTCAGCCGCTTTCAGCAAATTTAAACTTGTTTTTAGCTATTTTCAGCTATTTTGTGCTAATTTCAGCTTGTTATGCTCGTTTTAGCTTATTTCTGCAAGTTTCAGCTTTTTCTGCTATTTAGCTGTTTTCTGCTAATTTTAGCCATTGCAGCTAATTCCACATGATTTTGCACTAATTTAAACCTTTTTCAACCTAATTCAGCAAAAATGTGCTCTCTCCACTTCCTTCTAGTAATTTCAGCTTCTTTCTGCCATTTTAGCTACTTTTAAGCTGTGTGTGTGTGTGCGTGTGTGTGTGTGTGTGTGTGTGTGCGTGTGTGTGCGTGCGTGTGTGTGTGTGTGATAATTTCCACTTTTTTGGGCTCATTTCTGCTTCTTTCAGCCTAATTGGGCAAACGTGTTCTTTCTGCTTTCTTCTGCTAATTTAGGCTTGTTTTTCCATGTCAGCAAAATTTTAGCTTGTCTTTTTAGCTAATTTCAGCTGTTTTTCAGCAAGTTCTTTTGCAAGTTCACACTGCAGTTTCTCTAGTTTGTCATTAAAATCTGATTTGAGTGTCAAGCAGGTAGTTTGTGTGATTTCCTCTTTGTCCTCCTGTTTTCAGTCTGTTGTGCTAAAACGTGATGTTTGTGTGCACGAGGCGGAGCGTTTGTCTCTTTTGCTCTCAGATTGATAAAAACTCAATAAAATGAGGACGCCCGGTGGGGAGGCAGACTCCGCGCCGCAGCAGACATCTGCTGCGATTATTTTCAGCTCTTCGGCTAATCCTCTCTAAATGTAAACTGAGGAGAAAATGTGCCAAATGGCTTAAGAGCAAGACCGAATTTTTGGACTTGTGGAAGATTTAAATGAGTTTTATAGAAATGTTGGAGGCATTATTGGAAAACACAGAAAGACAATTGTAATTAGTTTTCAGCCTGTCACATTTATAACCATTATCCCACTTTTTAGACATGCCAATTTGTGACTCCCGTTAGCCGCCGCAGCTGCCGGGAACCCACAGAACATCAAGCAGTTTGTGTTTTCACTTTTTTTTTTTTACATAATTCACGTTTTGATGTGCTTTCATGTGCGGCTGTTAGATGTGTGATATGTCACGCTGCCACTGGAAAACGCTTGAGTCGTGCGTTTTGCCATTCAGAGGTGGCCCAGCGAGGGCTAATCTACTTGTCAGGGCCGGCTGCCAGGCGTCTCGGCCCACACGCTCCACAATATGACTCCATTCAGACGGAGGACGTGGGACGTTGCGTGTCTCCGCCCACAACAACACAACAACGCCGAGCTTCCAGAGACGACGAAGAGCCTGGAGGGATCAGAGAAACTTCTACACCTAAAACAGACGGTTCAGATCAACTGAAGTGGGGAAAAGAAGGAGAAGTTAACATCTTACCTGCTGTAGATAACTATGTTTGGAATAGGACGGAGGACAGTTACCATTATACAAGGAGGGCGCCCTGCACCCCCCCCCCCAACAACTGCTTGAATTCATGTAGTGCTAAGCTAGCCATGTGCAATATCGACACGCTAGCCATGTGCAATACAGATGCGCTAGCTAAAAAGCTACAGAGGTAGCGCTCTGTCTCGCTCTCACCGAGCTGTTTCCTCCCCCACTCGACAACAATCACGAGACGATGAGCGCCCTGCCAGGGTAAAGGCTCCAGTATAGCTCTGCGTTCGGCCGTACGCCGGTCCGTACGCGTAATTTACGCAGGCAGTTCACTCCCATAGCTCAGCTTGAGGCTCCAGTGTTTTCGCACCAAATTCTTGATGTAATTTGAGCAGATGCAGGGCGGAGTGTTTACCTACGGGACAAATTGAGGTCGCTGATTGGTCATTTGCTGACACGCCTACTGCATTGATTGACAGGTCGGGTGGGGAAAAAAGGCGCGAGCCGGCAGCTTCTGCCTCAGCGGTGTTCTGTGTTTATATGTTAATAAAAAGTTCTAAAAAATAAACTAAAAACAGGGAGCGCTGGTCCTGCAACCCACACATCAGACCATTACACCAGGAAATCTGCAGAACCTCGCGCAGCCATGTTGGACCCGAGTTTAATTCACTCGTGACAAATTAATTCATTTCTCATCATTTCAGTCATGGAGTCAGCGGAGGAGGAAGCGATCACTGCCTTTTGGCAAAAAACAAAAGAAAAGGCCAGATCAGGGATGAAGAAGGGGAATTTAATACATTTGTGTCACATACAAAACAGTCCGGCGCCGGGCAGTTTATTGTGCGACAACGCGCTTGCGTTCGCGGTCGTAAAAATTGAGCTTGTCATGTACATGCCCTGCGGGGATACGCGTGTGCCTCTGCATACGAACGGCGTAGAGTAGCGTACAGCCAAATGCAGAGCTATACTGGGGCCTTAAGAAACCTAGGGGAACCTCTTCAGCTAACCTGAATTTTTTTAAACTTTAAAGCAGTTTATCGGTGGTGGGTATGGCTAACCCAAACGCTAGCTTCGCTAACCCATTTTCAGCTAACTAAAAAAATTTTTTGCTAATGCTAAACTGCTAAAATAAATCAGTGGAAGTTAACTGTAAACCGCTAAATGCTAAGACACCTGT
>JBBPBX010046082.1:0-26737 GCA_038048925.1 Garcialebias charrua | reverse complement strand
TGGATGTGTGGCTGTACAATCATATGTGAGCAGAGTAAACAGAAGAGGGATCAGCACACCATCATTGAGGAGAGCCAGTGCTGAGGGTAATGGTGGAGGAGGAGAAGTTGTGGATCCTCACTGACTGTGGTCTGTCTGTTAAGAAGTCTAGTACCCAGTTACAAATGGAGGGGCTTAGTCCAAGTGTGGATAGTTTGTCCATCAGAGTTTGGGGGATCATGGTGTTGAAGGCAGATGTGAAGTCCACAAAGAGCATACGGACGTAGGAGTCCTTCTGATCCAGGTGGGTGAGAGCAGTGTGGACCACAGAAGAGATGGCATCCTCTGTTGATCGGTTCTCACGGTACGCATACTGATGAGGGTCCTCGTTGATGTTGACACTTGTCTTGATGTGGGTCATGACCAGTTTCTCAAAGCATTTTGCGACTATCGGGGTGAGGGCCACCGGTCTATAGTCATTCAGACTCAAGTGGGGGAGTTCAAGTATCTCTGGGTTTGGTTCATGAGTGAGGGAAGAATGGAGCGTGAGATTGACAGACGGATTGATGCAGCATCTGCAGTATTGCGGACTCTGTGCTGGTCCGTTGTGGTGAAGAAGGAGCTGAGCTGTAAGGCAAAGCTCTCTGTTTACCGGTCAGTCTACATTCCTACCCTCACCTATGGTCACAAACTCTGGGTAGTGGTGAAAGAATATACATCACAGATAGAGGTGGTTGAAATGAGTTTCCTCTGCAGGGTAGCTGTACTCTCCCTTAGAGATAGGGAGAGATGGTCAGTTATCAAGGAGAGACTCACGGTAGAACCACTGTTCCTTCACGTCAAGAGGAGCCATTGAGGTGGTTCAGGCATCTGGTAAGGATGCTTCCTGAATGTTTCCCTAGGGAGGTGCTTCGGGCATGTCTGACTGGGAGGAGACCCCGGGGAAGACCCAGGACATTCTGAAGAGACTACATCTCTCGGCTGGCCTGGGAACGCTGTGGGGTCCTTCCAGAAGAGCTGGAAGAGGTGGCTGTAGAAAGAGATATTTGGGCCTCCCTGCTCAAGCTGTAGACCTGCAACCCGACTTTGGAATATGCTGAAGATAATGGATTGATGGATGAACATGAAAGGGAGTCATTCAACACTTGCTCTTCTCAAGGGCGGATGTCTCCTCTTGGTCTCCACTTTGCTTTTGCTTTGTCTTGTCTGTGAAACTGTCTGAGAGCCTCTCTTCTTCAAAATCTTCTGAATCATAACTATGGACTTCAATTTGGTCAGTTGGTCCCTCAACACAACTGATAACATTTCTTCAACAAGAAGACAGACTGTAGGCGAGCGATTTGCCCTGTTGGCATGTACACAGCTGGATATCTCATCGACTTGGAAGACTTGATGATGTGTCTATCTCTGCTGTCATCTGTGGATCTTAAGGACGCATATTTAATTGGATTATGACAACTGGTTCCTGCTTTTTGGATTCGGCTGGTTCCTGGTCTATCAACACAAAAGGAAGGCGTCAGCGGCTAATCTGTACCTGGTCAGGCTGCCTGCCTTACATGATGGCTTAGTTCATGTCTCGAGAAACCAGACTTTTGGCTGGATGGATTAGATCTCGGGGATTTTCTCTGGCACGTTCCATTGATATAGTAATTTAAATTTGGACATTTCTGAAGCGAGTGGACCAACACAGACTGAAGGTAGATGTCATTAAAGTTCTGCTTGTTCCCAAAACAATCGTGTTTATCTGACATTCAGCTCCCCGATTGGTCTTATCTCATCACGCCTGAGAAGTTTTGTAAACCAGATGCTCTCATCCCCCTCTCCCAGACCTGCTGCTGAGGAATTCCACTGACTTTTCAGAGGAGCACAGCTCATTGGATAACGTTTTTTTTCCCCCTGGTAGTCAGGAATTAAGATGGTGCTCCTGGGCACCTCCCTTCAGATATTTTCCAGTTATGCTTCACTGGGATGAGACCTCAGGGCAGAGCTAGAACTCACTGGAGACATTATATATTCTCTCTGTCCTGGGGACACCTTGGAGTCCCTAAGGAGGAGCTGCAGAGTGTCACTGGGAAGAAGGAGGTCTGAGTTTCGCTCCTGGATCTACAGCTTCTATGACCAAAACACAGATAAGGTGAAGGAAATGGATGGACACATGGATTTAAAAAAAACCAAACTGTAAAATTTTTATTTTCTGTAGTTCTTCAGCTAGACAGTTAAAATAATTGGTCATTGTGCTGAAAGTTAAATGCTAAATAAATTGTGAAATATTAATACTTTGCTCCCTATGTGGCCCTGTGATGGACTTACCTGTCCATAGTGTCCACTGCTCCTTGCACAGTGGCTGCTGGAGATAGCATCAGCTCATCTGCAGCCAGGAAAGAAAACGCGATGAAAGAAAATGGATAAATGCACATGTTATGCAGCCTGGTGCACAATACTTCTATATTTGTACGACTTTAAACACCTGTGTGAATCATGGAGAGTGTATTGTCATGGGGAGTGGTGGCACAGAGGTTAGAAGATGGGCCTGTAATCAGAAAGTTTCAGGTTCAACTCCCGGTACCGTCAACATCAAAATGTGGGCGGAAAAGGTGAAACACCCACACCTGCCTCCCCCCTCATTCATCCCACTCTGGTCCCCTGAGCAAGGCACTTAACCCACACCATCTGCTCCCTAAACAGGTCTCTCTTGAAAATGAGTTCTCGTGACTCAGTGAGACTGAGTCACGAGAACTCATAAAGGGTAAATTAAAATAAAAGCAAAAAAAGGTTATGAGGTGGAACATTTATTGTTCCAACACTCCAGAGTGGCACTACTTCTTTTCAGTCAACTACAAACCAACTGTTACGGCCAAAAACACAATGTATTGCTTGTCACTGATCCGATATCAGGAGTGTAAAACCAATACAGTATAGGTAACAGTATAGTGTGCCTAACAATAGGAGGACTCATTGTGTTCAACAGCCTGCTGCTGAATAATGCTTTTGCTTGGACTTGGATTTCTTTCCAAAATTGTTTGAACTGTGCAAGGTCTTTTGGAAGACTATTGCCATAGGTAAAACTACAGATCAGTTTTATCCTCTGTCGTCAAAATGATTCATGACTTCAGTCTATTTGATCTCATTTCACAAGTAGTAAACCAGAGTGTTGTGCTTGAATGTGTTCACAAGAACACATTCATGAGTTGTGTTTGTATTTTATAAACTCTGATCTTCAGTTTTTTTAACTTAACCAATTTTAACTGTTTTGCTCGTAATGCAAAAATGCATTTAGCAGCATTCTGTTCCCTTGAATGGCTATCTGCTTCATGTGCTTTACTGCTGCCAGAGTTTTAATGAGAGTTGGTAGGAGATATCTCTCCAATTTTAGCTTCTCTCCAATGGCTCCTGTCACATTCAGAATAGAATTCAAAATCTTAATGCTAACTTACAAAGCTCTCAACAACCTAGCTCCATCTTATATTACAAATATTTTGTTCCATATTTTCCAAACAGAGCACATTGTTCTCAGACTGCTGGTTTACTTGTGGTTCCTACAGTTTCCAGAAGCAGAATGGGAGGAAGATTTTTCAGTTATCAGGCTCCTCTCTTGTGGAACCAACTTCCAGTTTTTGTCCGCGAGGCTGACACATTGTCCAGTTTTAAGATTAGGCTAAAGTATTTCCTTTTTGATAAATCATATAGTTAGGGTTGGCTTGGGTTTCCTGAGCAATCCAATAGATCTTCTGCTATAGACTTAGACCACTGGAGGACAATTAGACTATTTTTCTTCACTCTGCACCTTCTTTACTCACTCTACTCTCCATTTTTGCTTTCATTTCTATCATTAACATGTGTTTCGTTGTCTTTCTCACCATAGAAACTACGTCAGACTTAGCCATTGGCAAGATGGTGGTGCACAGACGAGCAGCGGCTTCTCAAGCTTCCCAGGGAAAACCCAGTTTTTTTGGCTCTTACATCAGATCCGAGCACAACTTAGCTTGCTTTATGTGGGTGAATTATAGCCGAACTGAACTTATTAGCATAAGAGAAGGTTTGGCTTCAAAAACAGCAGTGATGGACCACAATCTGAGAGCTACAATCAGCAGATTGTACTTTGTAGCTACTACAAACATCAGCAGCATCAGCAGGGAGAGACCAGCACACTAACGGGACGAGAACGTGCTGCGCGTGGGGACAGAAGAGAGGTAACGAGGCGGAATATTAGCGAGACTGAAGTAAAATGCTAACAGACTGCCCATTCCATTTCTGTTCGTGGCCAAAGTCTGCTCTTTTGAAAACAAGCTGAATCTTCTGCGACTGAAAGTGAGTGTTTTAGAGGAGATGAGGAACTGTGTGGTACTTTGTCTCATGGAAACATGGCTTAATAACAACATGCCAGACTCAGCACTGGGAAGACTACAGCCTGCTATCGGGGAAGGCACGGGGGGTCGGGTGTGTGGGGCTTATGTG
Organism: Garcialebias charrua; assembly: GCA_038048925.1. Taxonomy (NCBI): domain Eukaryota; kingdom Metazoa; phylum Chordata; class Actinopteri; order Cyprinodontiformes; family Rivulidae; genus Garcialebias; species Garcialebias charrua. The sequence goes on along the minus strand of JBBPBX010046082.1, from coordinate 22,303 downwards.
TTTATGTAAATAAAAGTTGGTGTACAAACTGTGTTCTGATAAAAAAAAGTTCCTGCTCCAAGGCTTTAGAACAATTGACTGTGAAATGTCAACCACATTATTTACCTCGTGAGCTTACAGCAGTGTTTATCATCAAGGTCTATATAGCTCTGGATGCTAATGCTAAAGATGCATTGCCCCTCAGGGTTGTGTGTTGAGCTCACTTCTGTTTACTCTGCTCACATATGACTGTGCTCCTACCGATCCAGGATGTCACATTGTAAAGTTTGCAGATGATACAGCGGTGGTTGGATGCATCACAAACAATCATAAGTCCAGCTACAGGCAGGTGGTGGAACATCTGGAGGGCTGGCACAGGAATAACAACCTCCATATCAATGTGAAAATGAAGAAGGAGATGATTGTGGTTCCCTTTCAGTCTGGTCTCTCGGTGCAACATACTTGCTATAGGAATTGCGTCCCGCGCGATTACCTGAAGGAATATACTCACGCCTTTACGGCAAGGGTGTCGCGTCATCGCCGCGCCAGAGGCCGCGCCCTCTGGGTACTTAAGCGGCTGACGCCCATCCATCTTTCTCTTTTTTGCCCTTCACCTCGCTAAACCTGGACTACCTCTTCGCGGGACTTCTCTGTTGCTTCATCGCTCAACTTGAGATGAGCTTGCTCCCTGCACAGAGCGCACAGAGAATTATTCCTGCGTATTGCTGGACTAGTGAAAGCTAGTCCGGCACATTTTCTCTTAACCCCAAAGTATTTTCTTCTCCTCTCTCTACAAGTTGCTTCGCTCGACGGCGCTAACTACGCCACAACAGCTACCTTGCTAACTCCTAGCGAGCTAGCCAGCGAAAGCGACACGATGGAGGAGACATTTCAAGGAAAAAGAAAAAGGATTCTGGAAGGACTCGCTCGCCTTATCTCGGACATGCCTCCGGAGAAAGGAAAGCGAAAGACAAGACTTCCAAGAAAAACCAGCGGGACGGCGAGCCCAACTTCGCGCGCCTGTCCCAACGGATGCGGTTTCTCCCTCGCGGCGACGGACACCCATGAGGCCTGTCCCGTCTGCTTGGGAATGTTACACGCAAAAACAGCACTGGATGCGCCCGACATTTGCCCACACTGCAACCTGACGCTGGATGCGGTGCTGCGGCACCGGGTTGACCTCGTCGCCAAAGCCATGGGCGCTTCAGCTGTACCAGCGGATGCGGACACCACGGAGCCTCTCACTCCCACGCCAGAGCTCGAGAACATGGCTCTACACGACAGCACACGAGTCGAATGGGGTGACAGCCCTGACGTGCTGGCTCCTATGGTGGACTTAACAGTCGAGTTTGACACCCGAGGCATGATGAACGAGGACGAGATCTCGATTTCAGCCTCGGGCGAATTTTCAGCGGAGGACGCAGACGTGGAACTGGAGGATCAGGGAGAAGATCTCTCCCAGACCCCGGTACCTGTGCTCCCAGAAACCGACTTTTCCATCCCTGCTCTGTTCGACCTGTGCCACAGAGCAGCGGACGCGTTGCACATCCCATGGCCCGAGCCTCCGCCTCGCCAACAGGTCACGAGGCTGGCAGGAAACTATTTTTACTCGAAGCAGCAGGCCGCCACGAGGCAAAGGATGCCCGTGTTCCCGGACTTCCTCACAGAACTAACTCGCACCTGGGCTCAGCCAAGAGCCCCCATGCTCCTTCCCCTCTCACAGTTCCTCGACGTCGACGGGATGGATGAGGTGGGAATAGCTAACGTGCCTCAAATTGAGGACACACTAGCGTCTCATCTAGCTCCTAAGTCATCCGGGACAAAACCAACTCTCCCCAGCAAGGCTTTTCGAGCTTCAGCGTCTCTACTCGAGAAGTGCTACAGAGCTCAGGGACTCGCGGCGCGCGCCATGAACGCGTCCGTGTTGATGCAGGCTTACCTAGCGGAAAAACTGCAACAGCTGCAGGTAACGACGGACAAGCAGGCTATCGCCGACTTGTTGGATGAAGCCAGCAGGGCAACAGACTTTGTACTCCGTATGATGGGGACATCTGCTGTTGCTCAAGGCAGAGGCATGGCGGAAGTGGTCATCGCAATTTGCCACCTGTGGATGACTTTAACAGATCTCCCTGAGGGACAAAAGGTGCCTTTTCTTCACCACTCGATAGAGCCAACGGGATTATTTGGTAAAGCTTTGGAGCGAATTTAGACCAAGCTGGACCAAAGGCACAGACAGGCCAAAGCTCTCCGGGTGGGCATTCCCCGGAGAAGCTTCGTCCCCCCAAGGGAGTCTGCTGGAGGCAGACCTGCGCAGCCTCGACACCGCTCGGCAACGCGTGCCCCACCGCAGAAGCGGCCAGCATACGAGGAGGAGCCCCGGCAGAGACCCCCCGGGCCAACCTCGCACCGCACGCATGGAGCAAAAACAGGTTTGTTCCCCGCCAGGCGGTCAGACACAGGGCCTCCTCGGCGAACCGGGACACCAGACAGAAACGTGCCTGATGAACCAGGTCCACGTTCCCACATTACACAATCACCCGCCCACGTGGTACTGGGAATGATCTCTTCATGTCCAGACTTTATTAGTAACACGGTACAAAAAGCTGTTAAATCTGTCGCATGCACAAATCATGCTCTCCTTGCTGTGAGTGACATAGAATCATGTACATCATTGCACATAAGCACAAATAAAGCTCATAAAACAGCCCCTCTCTATTTTATTTACTCTCAAAAAAATAAAAAAATAAAATAAAATGCAACAAAAACACAAGTGACTTCAGCAGAACAGGTCCCTCTGGCCTGCCAGCCATCATAAAGGGAGGGGGCCGTTTCCCCCCCTCCCTCACGGCCCACGGGGTGTTAGCCTAATCAATAAACCCCAGCAGGGTGCCTCTGCTTCGTCTGCAGTAAGACAGGCACAGAGGCGTCTGCAAGCAGCCCCCACACCCCTCACGGAGACAGGTGAGGGGGGTCACGTGCTCAAGCCCCCGCTCCATTGTGAATAACGGGGCAGCCAATACACTAACCAGGCAAACACGTGACATGTCCGCACCTCAGGGAGGCATGCCGACAGAATCTAACGACGGGGGGGGCACGTCAGATGCCCACAGGCAGCCACAAGCTTCACACCTTCACAGCAGCAATTGTGTTCAAGCTGCTGTGCGTGTAAACAAATCAGAGTTGAATCAGATCTCTCTTCCTGTTTTTCGAAGGGACTGGGCTCTCTATCACCAAATAATCTAAAGTCTGCCAAACTCAAAGAAGCATCTCCACGTTCTCACGTTGCAGCTGTCCCTTTATTATTAATGAGGGACACGCAATGTCCAAGCAGTGATCAGACAGCACGTGACCTTCCTCTCTGTGCTGATCCAGCTCTGCTCTCAAACAAAATTCTCCCAACGGGTGAAACACAGACCCCGGTCGGTTTGCCTGGTTCCGACGCTCTGTTAAAGCCAAGGACCAGTAAACTGGACCATTCCAGAAAACGGATTGGAGTCAGGAGATCTGCTCGTTTACAAAACTCGCAGTCTCCCAGTCCCATGACCCCAAACTTGGAGGGGGAAAATAGACTTTCTGCTCCAATTCTGTCTAATAAGGATGACAGGTTGCATCTGCCCTCGATTACCCTTGATCAGAGCAGCCTGGTAGCACATCGGCAAGGAGGCCCTCTTCCCAACTTGGTTGACCCCCAGGGGTTCACAGCCTCCAGGGCCCTTGGAGGAGAACTGGATGCACCAACTGCTCTTCTTCAGGGCCAAACTATGTCACCAGAAGAGGCAGTCCAGCCGCTTAGGCCAGGAACTGTCAAAAATTTCAGCTTGTTGGCAGAAAAGAACAAGCTGATGGCGTCAGGCCTGCCGGAAAATGTGGTAAAAACCATACAAAATGCCCGTGCTATGTCAACACAGTCTCTATACGCACAGAAGTGGCGTATTTTTGAAGCCTGGTGCTCAGAAAGAAATATTATTTCTTATGCATGCGACTTGGCTCAGCTCCTGACATTCCTTCAGGACTTACTGGAAAAAGGTCGTTCTTACTCAACGATTAAAGTTTTCCTATCAGCTATTTCAGCCTGTCACGAAGGCTGGGGACACAGGACACCTGGAGCGTATCCAATCATAATAAGATTTATGAAAGGTGTGCTTCAGACTAAACCACCCAGCAGGATTCTGACCCCTGGTTGGGATCTTGGCCTGGTCTTGGGGGCTCTCTGTGACCCCCCATTCGAGCCACTGAGCGAGGTTAAGATAGATTTGTTATCTTATAAAACCGCTCTACTCCTGGCACTTTGCTCGGCGAAACGCGTGGGTGACCTCCATGCATTGTCTGTACATCCAATGTGTACCAGATTCGCCCCTGACGGGTCAAAGGTCACCTTAAGGCCTAATCCCGCATACACTCCCAAGGTCTTGACTTTGAACCACAGGAGTCTAGACTTTGATCTCTCCTCCTTCCCACCTGCTCCTGTACTCACTCAGGAACAGGAAAGGCTGAAGGCTCTCTGCCCCGTGAGAGCTTTACGCACTTACATGCAGAGAACAGCCGAATGGAGAAAAACAAATCAACTGTTCGTCTGCTTTGCAGCACCTGCTACCGGAAAGGCCCTATCAAAACAACGCCTTTCACATTGGGTGACTGAGGCCATTAAAAGGGCGTACAGTAGCAAAGGTCAACAGGTGCCCTCTGGAGTGCACGCTCACTCCACTCGGGGCTTGGCCACCTCCTGGTCATTGTTCAAGGGTGTACCAGTTGCAGACATCTGCGCTGCTGCGAACTGGAGTTCATTAAACACTTTTGCAAAGCATTACAGTTTGGATGTTACTGCATGTGACGTCACTCAGGCTGTCCTTTCTAACACACAGTAGAAAGTAGCCTTGAGATGCCTGCTGGTCAAGGGCAGACGTTCACTCTAGCATGCATTTTAATGAGCATTTCAAGGGCGTGAATGGATTACGTTCCCATAGCAAATATGTTGCACCGAGAGACCAGACTGAAAGAGAACTGAAAGTTATGCACCATAACTCATGTTCCCTGAAGGAAGGGAACGAGGTGCAACATATCTGGCCCTTTTCAATGCTGAAAGCTCTGTGAAGTGCAATTTTGGAGAAAGATGGATGGGCGTCAGCCGCTTAAGTACCCAGAGGGCGGGGCCTCTGGCGTGGCGGTGACGCCCTAGCCGTAAAGGCGTGAGTATATTCCTTCAGGTAATCGCGCGGGGGCGCAATTCCCATAGCAAGTATGTTGCACCTCGTTCCCTTCCTTCAGGGAACACGAGTTATGGTGCATAACTTTCAGATTTCAGACGGACTAAACACACCTACCCCCCAACCCCCACCCCAACATAGGAGGATCTGCATCTGCGGTTGAAGTGATCTCCAGTTACAAGTATTGGGTGTGCACCTGACTAACATCCTCAGCTGCTTCAACAACACCACCAGCCTGATCAAGAAAGCTCATCAGAGCCTCTACTTCCTCAGGTGGCTGAGACGAGCTGGTCTGGGAAGCTCAGTCCTCACCTCCTTCTACAGGTGTGCAGAGCATCCTGTGCTCCAGCATCAACGTGTGTCATGGAGGCTGCACAGCTGCAGAAAGAAAAGCTCTGCAGAGAGTGGTGAAGGCTGCACAGAAGTCTGTTGGAGTCAGTCTCCCCACCATCACAGACATCTACACCTCCAGATGCAGGGAGAGAGCCACCTGCATCATGACGGACCACACTTACCCAGCACATATTTTTTGCCCTGCTCTTTGCAGGCAGGACGTTGAGGAGCATTACGCGTAGAACAGCTGAGGAACAGCTTCTACCTTGAGGCTGTTAGACTCATAAAACCCTAACCAGAAAAATCACTGTAATGCTACTTAAATTGGTGATATTTTACTTTATCTGTAATGCTGATTATCCATACTGCTGATTTCTTGCCTTTAAGCTGCTATGCTCATACCATACCATACCATACAATTTTATTTATAAAGCACTTTCAACAGGAACAAGTCCACACCAAAGTGCTGTGCTCATACCTATCTTCTCACCAGTGCTGGGCAGCGCTAATCCAAAAATTAGTTCTGCTATTTCTGAAGCACTTATTGATTTATTTAGGTCCACAATTTCAAAAGCACTTATGTATTACCAATGCTAGCGGACGCTAATGCTAACACGTTAACCGCCATTTTGAACAGGGCAAATGGCGAAACACTTTTTTTAATCCAGCAGATATATATATATATATATCCTCTTGTTATTTTATTTTATTTTTCCAAATTCCATTTGGAAAACTTCTTATTGATATCAGGGGAAATGTGGAGAAAAGCTATCTTAATTGCCACCAATCAATTTACAGCAGCACTCTCATGTTTTATGTATAGTTTTTGTTTTGATTGTAGTGGAGGTGGTGATGGTGTAGCTGAGGGTGTCTGCAAGTGAGTCCGACAACACAGGCAGGAGGTCTAAGAGACTTTGTGAGAAAGTTTGTATTAAATTCCCATTTCCCTTCATTGTGTGCTGAAGCTGGCCTGGCTCCACACGCACTGAGCCCTGGGAGCCCAAGCAAAGGGGTCACTCACACCTTTCAGAGCCCCAAATCACCTCCCCTCAATTCCTCCTCTACTGTAGTTACAATCTTCAGATCTCCATCTCAACATGTTCTTTGAGACAGCAATCCTACTGATGGAGCTTTCAAGAGGTGTGTGAATACAGTATGTGGTTGAAAGCATGATAAGAGCGCTGTTTGAAACAGGAAAAATGTGCACGATACTCAATGAGTTCATGACAGACAAAAAGATTTTGAGATAAAGCATGTGCTTAAAACTTATTAGCAGGATTTAAATGCCTTTATCACACGAAGTCGGATTTCCCTGAAGATAAAAACCCATAAAAGCCCAATAATGGTTTGCACTCATGTTTTAAAAGCAAGACTGTCAACACAACATGGTGACAAACTGACAGGTTTACTAAACATATTCCCATCTATATTTCCCACTATAAAAAAAAATAAAAAAAAATCAAGCTAACACTAAAAAAGGTTTGTGTGAATGTTTCTTTATTTGAATTTTTGGTTTGTTTGGTAATATTCTAGAGATTTGGTCCTTAACCCCTGGTCTGCAGACCGGTACCGGTCTGTGAATCAAGTAGTACCGGGCCGCACATAAAGAATACATAGTTTACTTGATTTCCGTTTTATTTAGTACCTGATTCTGAACAATGTTTTGTTTTGAAAAACTACTGGATTCTTCCCGCCACATATGTCTGTGACTCACTCTTGACACAGGTAGTTGAGATATGAATTGAGCTTTTGAGATGTTAGTCAGCAGCTCCAAGTTGTAAAATAACATCTTATTGTTATGGTTATGCATGATGAGAAATGGCCAAAAGTAAAAAGGTTTCAGTAAAACTCATATAGAGGAAAAAAATATATATATAAAGTATACAGTATATGGTATTTATTTATTATTATTACTGTATATTTTGGTCTCTCTTGTAAATGAGTTCTCAAGGCTCAATGGGATTTTTTTATTTTTTATTTTATTTATTTTTCCTTTCGGCTTTTTCCCTGCGTTAGGGGTCACCACAGCAATCTCTTTTCATTCATTCAATTCATTCAACCTTTATTTATACAGGCTAGCCTCGTTGAGTCACGGGGACTCATTTACAAGAGGGACCTGTCTCACTCACACCAAACAACCATCCACTCTCACACTCACACCTAGGGTCAATTTAGAGTCACCAATCAGCCTAACAAGCATGTTTTTTGGTCTGTGGGAGGAAACCGGAGTACCCGGAGGAAACCCACGCATGCACGGGGAGAACATGCAAACTCCACCCAGAAAGGCCCCGGACCGGGATTTGAACCGGCAACCGGGATCAACCGGGATTTGATCTAGTCGCATGACGATTTGGCAGTTGTTTTTACGCCGGATGCCCTTCCTGACACAACCACAGACCACCGAGCAACCACAGCCCTCTGTGTGGAGCAGAGAGCTGATATCTAGGGTTCCCGGGGGAGCAGATGTTGGGTTAAGGGCCTTGCTCAAGGGCCCAGAGTGGGGCAGATGAGGGTGGAGACGTGGAGACAAGTGTGACCGCTTCACTTATCCCACCCACATCTTTGATGTTGTCGGTACCGGGGCTTGAACCGGCGACCTTCCGATCACAAGCGCACCTTCTTAACCTCTGCGCCACCACTCCCTAACCTCTGCGCCTCAAGGCTCAATGGGATTAACCTGTCTATCAAGGTTTAATGAATATCTATGCTTGCCTTAGTCACCTTCTTAAAGTTGCTTCTCCCGCCGTTAACACATAATACATTACCACATTTTATGAAACCCTTCAAGCTAGCAAAATGAAAAAAAAAAAAAAAACGGCATTTCATGCACTTTATAGGCTATTTGTTTTGGTCTTGTAGGGCCTATCTCATGTTGAAGGCATGTTTAACCTTATATAACTAAAGAGTGTAAATTCCCGTGTTTCTGCCAGTCGTATAATTTTATTGTGTTGTATTTATTTGCCACAGCTCAAAGGCTGGTCCTTGAAAATATTGTCTGACATTAACCCGGTCTGTGGTGAAAAAAACGGATGGCGACCATTGCTCTATAGCACCAAGCCATTGTGCAGTTCCAGATGTGGAAATGTGTTTGTTGTATATTAAAACTGAACTAAAGCATTGGCAAATTGCATTGGATAAATCCATTGATATCACAATTCTTACGCTTCAACTCATTTGAAAAGAAGGATAGTAATCAGATATTGTTTAATAACAGCTAGTGTTCAAAATCAATAATAATGTCTTGATATCAGTAGCAATGCTCCACATTGTGGCACAAAAAAGCAGACCTTGTGCCTTTGTAGAGTTGTAAATCAACCACTTCGAAATGGCAGACAACACATAAAAAAAACAATGCAACACAGAATTTAACAAGCAGCAGGTAAATCTGGAAAAAATGCTTTCCAAACAGGCACTTGAAATCTGTCAATATGAACATTTCTGAATGATGCTGCTGCTGACATGTCTGGAGACTTCCAATCAGCCTCTTGGCCAAAGGACACAAAGAGGACGCAAAGTTTACTCAAATCAACTGAAATCCAAACATTTGTCACATGTCCCTTCCTTTATGCTCCCTGATTTCCTGTCACTTTCCACTGGATGCTTTCTCACAGAGAAAAGCTGCCGTTTGTGTAACCTTAAGAGGAAATCTTCTGCAACAGATGAGTGAAATAATGAGCAAGGGTTCAACAGAGACAAAAACTGTAGTCCCAGCACGGGCGATGGAGTTTCTTTGATACAACTACAGTACAAGTATTTAAGGAACCCTATTTATTTTATTTTATTGGAACTTGTGCTTGAAATAGTATATGCAGTCTACTTACTTTACCCCCCACTCCCTCACATATACTTATACACACACTCACCTGCACACACACACATGACCCTGTCCTTTGGGGTAGCAGAAATAAAATGAGTTACTGACAGGTTTTAGGGCCTCGTGAATCAGGTTTCGAGTTTCTACTGACAGGATCACTTTCCTTCAATCCCTCCCATTTCCTCGTGCGCCACCAGCAATTATAATTATATTACAGTCAGACAGACATTAACTTGATGGTTAATATCAAGTCATAACTCGGACTGCCTATAATACAGCACAAACGATATCATCATCCACAAATTGCTGCTTTAAAATACAGCCGATGAGTGGGATGGTAATAACACTGACAGAAACACAACTCAATGACAAATGAGTCAAGAAAGTAACTGTCAACAGCCAACTTGCAAAATGTAGATTGTGTGAAAATTTAAGAATTATTTTACTCTCATACATTTCAACAGAAAATAATTGCAGCTTATTTACATTTATTTATATAAAGTAGTTCCAATCCATAATAAAATTAATTTCAGTGCATTATACCAAAAAAGAACCTTTAACAAACAGTCAGATCCAGTTTTAAACTTTATTACAGTAAAGTCAACTATTTAAACACAATAACTACACATAAAGTACATTGCAAAAAATGAATTAGTAAAAGCTATTTAACCAATGAAATCAGCAAATTGCATCAAATCTTCTCTTCATCCCAATCCTCCATCCTGATCAGACCATTGATGGCAGAGGAAATAAACCCCACTTTTAAAAGGAAAAAAGATTTCCAGCAGAACCAGGCTAAGGACATATGGCTCCCTCCCTGTCTCAAATGACTGGCTTTGAGTTGAAACGAAAGAGTACAAATACAAATATAGAGATTAGTGTTGGTAAAGACAGCAGCAATTAGAAAACATGGTCAATTTGTCAGTAGCAGCAGAACTAAGGGATCATTTAATGAACCCAATCCAAATTAAGGATGTATTTTAAAAGAAAGATTTACCAAACCTGTAGTATGAGTCTTGCATCAGTCATGAAGGAAGTTAAAGAGTGTTGCATGGTTGAATGTGACAACAGTGTTCTTCAATAATATTAATAAAAATAACATTACAAGACTAAAATAGAAGTTGTGTATTTTTTCAGTAATTTGCATTCTGTTATTATAAGTTCTCTAACTTTACAAAGAAAGAAAATCTTCACTAAAAATTAGAAACGAATAGCCCAATGGTGTTTGCCCTAACATATGAGAAATAAATGTCCATGCATGACACATGATACTGCTGTTTGCTGTCTCACAACGAAGGTACCGTAGTTTCTACACAAAAAAAGTCATAAGATAAACTGACTTAAGCGTTTTTGTGAGGCTCCGCATCACTTTTGCGATAAAATATTTTAATAAGAGGTTGCATGCATCAAAATTTGAGCATTGAAACTTGGGAAAAAGTATTTGTGAGTCCACTCTAACAGGTCATTTTGTTTAAAAAGCTTAGAACTTACATGGGTTTTCATGCCTAAATTTAACCAAACCGTTTCTAAAACACCACCAACAATAATAATAATAATAATAATAATAATAATAATAATAATAATAATAATAATAATAATAATAATAATAATAATAATAATAATAATAATAATAATATTATAATAATAATATTAGCAACTGAACACAAAAGGAACATTTAAAACAATTGGCCTTCCAATATCACTTTGTACTTCACAAATGTGAATTTCATAAATTGCGGTGAAAACGTAAATGTCAAGGTTTAGACACATATTTCAGCTCAAGATTAATTATTGTTCAAGTCCAAATTACTAATTGACCACTTTGTGACAGTTGCAATGTGCTGACACCACAGTATGCTAACAGACAAGTTTGAATTTAGACCATGAAAACATGCAGTCTTTAATCTCTATCAAAACCATGCACCACTGAAGAATTAATATAATGTATACAGGATGATGATAATATTAATTAAAAACGTGCTTGTAGCTTAACATACCAAAAACCTTTCAAGCCAACAGTACGTCTGCAGGCGTGTGTTTTCTGTTTCATGTTCATGGTTTGTTTTTCTACAGTAGTTGTGTGTTGTTTTGTGTGAATTCCCCACACAGACACTGGAGCATGCACACAGTTGTAAAAGGGAACAAGCTACTTGTTCAAAAACATGGATTTCCTGTTCATTCATTGGTCCCAGACCGGAAAGAAAACATGGTTCAAAACTCGGAATGACCCGCCATCAACCCATTTCTCCCAGTCTGCCTCCCGGGGTGAGGATGGGGCACTGGGAGCGAGGCTGATGTGATGTGGGTCCATCACCAGATGGGGAGCTCAGTGACCCATCAGTCTGACATCACACTAACCGTCCATGTTGTAAGGATGTTGATGTTGTAGCCTCCCTCGACCTTGCACAGGTAGATGTACTGAACCTACAAGCATGCACCTCATTAGTGGTGTTATGGAAAGCCAGTGGAAGGAAGACCTAATCATCAGAGCTGCATGAAGTCGACTTGTAGGGATAATGTGGCAAAATGATAGAGGTCCAGTAAATGATTTCACAGCAGAGGAGATTATGACCATTAGCAGGCACAGCTAGATGAGTAAAAGGATGGCAAGCCTCAATTTGGAAAACAGGCTAAATGACTTTACTATACCGTCATGTGTATTATGTCTGCACAGTGGTACATGTGGTCAATACAGTTACCTCACTGCTGGATCCCTGGGTTTTCTGTGCCACAATCACTCTCTACAGCTGCACTGATCAACAAAGTCTCACTACCTGCTTCTGATTGAGAAGGACTGCTCTGCTGGCGTATACAATCTTTTGCCAGACATTTTGTTGGGACAGTTATTGCCATTGGGACTTCCTAGTCCTGTTGGTCCGAGTCTTTCCTAAGACCTTCTTGTTCCTTCGTGGCTCTCCTTTGGATCAACACTGTCCCTTCAACCACCAAACCACAAGCGCCCAAGTCTGATACAACCTGCTCCTCTCTCTACCTCCTCTGGATCATCTGCTCCTCCAGGAAACTCAGGACCTCATGTCCTTCTCCTCTCTGGCTTCTCCTACAATTATAACAGTAGGAAAGTGTCAAGATTTCAAGTTTATTTAATTGTCATTTGCACCACACGTGGTGCATGTGGTGGAAGAAAATTGTGTACACAGGGTCCCAGTTACATCCAACAAAAGTATAAAATGCAAAAGAAAAACTGTGATATGATTTAATGAACTAAGAAAAAAAATGTTAACTGGAAAATACACTAAGCACTAGTACCATAAAAACAATACGCCGAATAGCAGCACAAACATGAGTCTGTGTGAGCAGATGAGCACGAATGAACACAGCAACATGAAACAGATCAGCAGCAACATGACGTGATTTTTCACAGTGATTATCCTGGTTAGAGGTTAAAGTCAAAAGTCAAGTCAAAGTCAAAGTCAACTTTATTGTCAGATCTGCAATATGTACTGTACAGGACATACACAGGACCGAAATTGCGTTTCTCTCAGTCCCTCGGTGCAACAGTAAACATCTAAACATTGAAACACTGAAACATATAATAATTGACATAAGCATAAAATAGTAAAACTAACACTGTCCTGAGTTTTTTGCATAGTGGTATAAGAGTATGAAAATTTACACCAACTCTAAAACTAAAACATTAAACATTTAATGAACATAATACTGTCCTGAGTTTTTGCATACTAGTATAAAAAAAGAGTATAAAAAGTATAACTAAAATAAACTAAAGGTTTCTAGCATTGACATTTGCAAAGTGGCAAAGCAGCGTATGAGTTAATGTACACAGTATATGTATGAGGTAGTAGTTGATGTTGTTATAGAGGCAAAAAGTGGCATATGCAGTAAGGCACATTGGGCATCCCTAAATAAGACCGTTCAGAGCACATTGTATATGTATGTAAACAGTAGTAGTTACATGTAAGCAGTAGTAATAAAAGTAAACAGTATTAATAAATGTAAACAGAGAATGTAAACAGTATTATGATTATAGGCAGTGATGTAATACAAACATTAGTGCAAGTATGAGAAGTAGTGCAAACTGTATGAGCACATGACCGAGAGTTTAGTGAATAACCCGTTTGATGACACAGAGTCCAGTGTTAAAATCTTTGTGTTGTGTGGTAATGTGTGAGAAAGTTTTAGTGTTAAGGCAGTTCAAATGGGAGGGGGGGCAGAGCAGGCAGAGTGTTTAGCATCCTGACTGCCTGATGAACAGAGCTGTCTCTCAGTCTGCTGGTTCGAGCCTGGAGACTCCTCAGTCTCCTCCCTGATGGCAGCAGTCTGAAGCAGCTGTGTAGTGGGTGTGTGGGATCACCTGCCATGCAGTGGGCTTTCCGAGTGAGGCGTTTGCTGTGTAAGTCCTGCAGTGAGGGGAAGGAGGTGCCGACTATCTTCTCAGCTGCTCTCACAATGCGCTGGAGGCTCTTGCGGCAGGATGCAGTACATGCACCAAACCACACAGTGATGCAGCTGGTCAGGACACTTTCTATGGCACCTCTGTAGAAGGTGCTCATGATGGGGGTTGAAGCTCCAGCCCTTTTCAGCTTGCGGAGAAAGTAGAGACGCTGGTGAGCCTTCTTGGCCAGTGCTGCAGTGTTCCTGCTCCAGGACAGGTGATCACAGATTAATGAGAACAGCCTCAGGGTAGAAGGCTAAGCAGGGCAAAAAGTGTGTGTGCTGGGTGAGTGGGGTCCTTTATGATGCAGGTGGACCTATTCCTGTATCTGGAGGTGTAAATGTCTGTGATGGTGGGGAGACTGATTCTAACAGACTTCTGTGCAGCCTTCACCACTCTCTGCAGAGCTTTTCTTTCTGCAGCTGTGCAGCCTCCATGCCACACGTTGATGCTGGAGCACAGGATGCTCTCCACTGCACACCTGTAGAAGGAGGTGAGGACTGAGCTTCCCAGACCAGTTTGTTTCAGACACCTGAGGAAATAGAGTCTCTGATCTGATCATCATGCACTGTTTCCTAAACAATTTCTACAATCTGAGTGAACTAAGATACCGGTACTCGCCTTGTCCTTTTTCTCTTCCAGCACCGAAGCTGCTGCTCCTGTAAATAAAGATCACGTACTTGTGTACGCATGCCTCTGCCTTCTTTCTCAGTCTGCTAACTTGGGGTTAACATTAAATGTAAACATGACAAATGCAGGCGAGTCGCAGATATGATTTTGTTGGCAGTTCTTGGTGTCCCTTTAAAGGTGAACTATGTAGTTTCTGCAGTACCCTGGGACTTAGAAAAATTTCCAGCAGGTGAAAGCATGGCTCTGAGGGGAGCCACAGTTCGTTCTCTGTTGGACTTGAGTTCTGCAGCTCCGCCCCCTGCTGTGTGTCCGCTCGGAGCGCTTCAATATTCTGTGATTATATGTTAATAAAACATTTTAAAAATATAACAAAACCATAGAGCACTTGTCCAACAACACAAAAACCAGCAGAAATCATCAGAGCTTCACGAAGCAACGTTGGACATGATTTAATTCGCTCGTGACTTCCTCTTTCTGTCAGTGCAGGTCTGGAATGCTCCGCCTCCACTACATGTTCTGTCTTCGCTGCGAAGTTCTGTGAATTATAAAACGTTTTAAAAATATAAAACCATGGAGCACTTGTCCAACAACCCAAAAACCAGCAGAAATCAGCAGAGCTTCACGAAGCAACGTTGGGCATGATTTAATTCGCTCGTGACTTCCTCATGTCTGTCAGTCGATGTCTGGAATGTCTGGAATGTTCCGCCCCCACTACATGTCCTGTGGCAGACGTTGCAAAGTTCTATGAATATATGTTAATATAATGTCCTAAAAAATATAATAAAACCATGAATCACTCGTCCAACAACACAAAAACACCCTGAAATCAGCAGAGCTTCACCAGCCATTTTGGACATGATTTAATTTGCTCGTGAGTCGTGACAAATCAATTTCCTCATTCCTGTGAGTGGAGGATGAAGCGATCACTTGACTTTTGGCAAAAAAACAAAAGAAAAGTCCAGCTCTGGGATGAAGAAGGGATATTTAAAACATTTGTGTCACATACAAAACAGTCCTGCATCGCTTTGCAATCCTTTGAATGAGAACGTGCGCGGCGCTGAGGCTGGGACAGGCAGGGAAGTGGGTTGGGGCGTGACAAACAACTCTGTTTTAATTGGCTGGTCATTGTCCGGGTCACTCTGTGTTTTTAGTGTTTTTATAAATGCTGATAAAGAAGCAAGGGGACTATAGTTTTTTTCAGAGATTACTTTGTCTAACATCAGTTTGTCAGTAGATAGTGACAGAGTGAAGAAATATGTTAAAAATATATTGTTAGAAAAGTTAGACTACATTACAAAGTTACATAGTACAGCTTTAAAATCATTTAAAAAAAGATTACATTGTATGCCATGGCTATTCAACTTCTGTTTGGAGTGAACCTAATTAAAAACATGACTGGAGGTTTGAGGACCACAGGCAATAATTTGTAAAACTTTCCCATCAACCACAAATGTATCAAGAACAGCATTTATTTAGTCTCAAAAATCACTTTTGTTCATTCATTCATTCATTCAACCTTTATTTAGTCAGGTAAATCTTTTGAACCTCATGGGCTCATTTACGAAAGCGACCTGCTAAAACTAAAGAACAATGAACAGCAGTGATAGAATTTCATTAAACAATAAACAAACAAACAATAAACAATAGAAAACAAAAAGAGAGAAAAAAACAAAAGATTTTTTTTTTTTTTTTTTTTTAACAAAGTATCAAAAAACTAGCAAAACATTATAAGGTTATAAGGTTATAAGGTTATAAGGTTAGGTAGGTTAGCCTGGTTAGGTTGTTAGGTAACTGTCATGGATGTTATCACAAAATTATGGTTAAAAGGATAATCTCTGTTTTCAAAATTTCCATTGTTGTAATTTGTTTTAAATGGGCATGTTTGAACTCTACTTTCCACATTTTTGGCTTTGAAATAGCCATTTTAATGCTTGTAGTGATGTGTTGACACTTCAGTTTGTCACAGTCCTGCACCACTCAGATGGGTGGACCAATCAGACGACTGCATACAGGTGTGCATGTTTACCCACAACACACCTCTCTCTCGTTGTTTACCAAAGATTGTCTGACAGATACTGACTTCTACTAGTTTAGTATAACACTTAAAGGTACTTTAGTATCATATTCAAACATTGCAGTTTGGGATTCTGGCAGCTTAATGGGGGTCAAATCTTTTTAAAACGTGTCATAATCAGGCCCACTGGAAACATTTTAATAAGCTTTATGCCGATCTCTGTCATAAGCTAGGCTCAGATTTTGGCTGGGTACATCTAGGATTTAAATAAAATATTAAAAGTTGCTTTTGCATTTTATTATTCTATTTTGCTTCCAGTGTTGTTGAAATATAAATCTCATCCTCAGCCGAGATTCTTAACATTCTGGAAACTTGAAAGTTATGCACCATAACTCATGTTCCCTGAAGGAAGGGAATGAGGTGCAACATAATTAATATGGGAAATTGCGCCCCGCGCGATTACCTGAAGGAATACATTCACGGCTTTACGGCTAGGGCGTCAGCGTCACGCCAGAGACCCCGCCCTCTGGGTATTTAAGGCACTGACGCCCATCCAACGTCCTCCAAGATGCACTTCACCAAGCTTTCAGCATTGAAAGGGCCAGGTATGTTGCACCTCGTTCCCTTCCTTCAGGGAACATGAGTTATGGTGCATAACTTTCAGTTCCCTTATCAGTCAGGTCTCTCAGTGCAACATAATTGCTATGGGAACGTAATTCCTTCACGCCCTTGAAATGCTCAGTAAAATGCATGCTAGTGTGAACGTCCGCCTTTATTCAACAGGCATCTCAAGGCTGCTTTCTACTGTGTGTTAGAAAGGACAGCCTGAGTGACATCACACGCAGTAACGTCCAAACTGTAATGCTTTGCAAACGTATTTGTTGAGCTCCAGTTCGCAGCCGCACAGATGTCTGCAACTGGTACACCCTTGAACAATGACCACGAGGTGGCCAAGCCCCGAGTGGAATGAGCACGCACTCCAGAGGGCACCTGTTGACCTTTGCTACTGTACGCCCTTTTTATGGCCTCAGTCACCCAGTGTGAGAGGCGCTGCTTTGATAGGGCCTTTCCGGTAGCTGGTGCTGCAAAGCACACAAACAGTTGGTTTGTTTTCCTCCATTCAGCTGTTCTCTGCATGTAAGCGCTTAAAGCCCTCATGGGGCAGAGTGCCTTCAGCCTTTTCTGTTCCTGAGTGAGGACAGGAGCAGGTGGAAAAGAAGAGAGATCAAAGTCCAGACTTCTGGGATTCAGAGTCAAGACCTTGGGGATATATGCAGGATTAGGCCTTAGGGTGACCCTTGACCCGTCAGGGGCAAACCTGGTACACATTGGGTGCACGGACAGAGCATGGAGGTCACCCACACGTTTCGCCGAGCACAGAGCCAGTAGCAGAGCGGTCTTATAAGATAAAAGGTATATCTTAATGTCGCACAGTGGTTCGAATGGGGGATCACAGAGAGCCCCCAAGACCAGACTAAGATCCCATCCAGGGGTCAAGATCCTGCTGGGGGGTCTCTTCCTTAGCACGCCCTTCATAAATGGTATTATGAGCGGGTGCGCACCAGGAGTCCTGCTCCCCCAGCCCTTGTGACAGGCCAAAATTACTGATAAAAACATCTTAATGGTTGAGAAAGAACGACCTTTCTCCAGCAGGTCTTGAAGAAAGGTGAGGAGCTGGGACAAGTCAAATGAATAAGAAATAATATTTCTTTCTGTGCACCAAGCTTAAAAAATACGCCATTTCTAGGCATAGAGAGACTGTGTTGACACAGCTCGGGCGTTTTGAATGGTATTTACCACGTTCTTGGGCAGGCCTGAGGCTACCAGTTTGTTCCTCTCAGCCATCAATCTGAAATTTGCCACAGTTCTCAGCCTAAGCGGCAAGACTGTTCTTTCTGGTGATGTGGCGGGTCCCTGGAGAGGAGCAGGTGGTGGAACCAGCTCCTCCTCAAGGGCCCTGAATTCTGTGGCCTCTTGAGGGCCAACCAGGTTAGGGATAGGGTCTTCTTGCAGATGTACCGCCACACAACTCTGATCGAGAGTGTTGGGAGGCAGAAGCAATCTGCTGTCATTATTGGATAAAAGCGGAACAGAATGCCTGTTTTTCCTCTTTTTGTTGGGAGTCATGGTCCGGAGGGGGTGCAAGTTTTGTATACGAGCAGACCTCCTGACTCCAGCCCATTTCCTGGTTGGGTCTGGTTCACTGGCCTCCGGCCTCATCAGTGCCCTGGAGTCTGATGAACCTCCGGGTAGCTGTGTCTCACCCGATGGGAGGGTGTCGTTTAAGACCAGAGCTGAGCCAGTACAGCGAGCGCAGTTACACGCTGCAGGATCATTGCTTGAGCATGGCGTGTCGCCCACTGAGGAGCATGAGGATGTGAAGCTGTTCGAGATAGTCCTTTGTGTTGAGCAGACTTTAGTTTGGCTGGTGACAGAAAGTACAGTCCCCTTCGATTAAAGGGAAGATGAGTCTGATTTAGCCCTGGTGCCATTTCTGTTCTGCATTGAGTGTTTACACATACTGCAGTGTCATCACCACTTCCTTTGTGAACGTGTGATACTGGTTCTGGCCTGTGGGCTTCTGTCGTGATCCCCCCGTCGCTTACTGGCATCCGTTGAATA
The DNA here is from genome assembly GCA_038048925.1 of Garcialebias charrua. Lineage (NCBI taxonomy): Eukaryota > Metazoa > Chordata > Actinopteri > Cyprinodontiformes > Rivulidae > Garcialebias > Garcialebias charrua. The sequence goes on along the minus strand of JBBPBX010046082.1, from coordinate 3,296 downwards.
GGCGGCCAGGAAAGTGGGTTGTTAGGTTCTGTCGGCGCGCACCCCTCGAGTGCGGACGTGTCACAGGTTTGTTTGATTTGTGTATTGCCAGCCCCGTGGTTTACAACGGGGCGGGGCTTGTAACACGTGACCCCCCTCACCTGTCTCTGTGAGGACTGACGGGCCTGTTTGCAGGTACCTCTGGGCCAGTCTGTTGCAGACAGATGCGAGGCACCCAGCTGGGTCTTATTGATTAGGCTAACACCCGTAAGCCGCGAGGGAAGGGGGAATGATGGCCTCCGCCCTTTATATCGGCTGGAAGAACAGAGGGGGCCGTGTTGTGCTGATGTTATTTTGTTTGTTGTTGTTTTATTGTTGTTTTTGAGTCAAGAAACAGAGAGGGGCTGTTTTTTAGCTTTATTCATGCTTATGTGTAACGACATATTTGACTTTATGTCACTCACAGCAGAAAATATATGATTTGTGCATAAAACAAAGTCACCAGCTTTTTGTACCGTGTTACAAACAAAGTCTGGACGTGAAAAGGTAATTTCCCATACCGCGTGGGCGGGTGATCCTGTAAAGTCAAGTAGAGGGCCTGGTTCATCAGGCACGCTTCTGTCTGGTGTCCCGGTTCGCCGAGGAGGCCCTGTGTCGGACCGCCTGGCGGGGAACAAATCTGTTTTTACTCCAGGCGTGTTTGGTCCGAGGTGGGCCTGGCGGTGGTCTCTGCCGGTGCTCGGCCTTGTATGCCAGCCGCTTTTGCGGTGGGGCACGTGTAGCTAAGTGGTGTCAAGGTTGCATGAGTCTGCCCCCAGCTGACTCCCTGGGGGGGGGGGGTCGCGAAGGCTCTCCTGGGGATACCTACCCAGAGAGCCTCAGCCTGTTTGGTCCAGCCTGGTCTGAATTCGATCCAGAACTTTTCAGAATAATCCCGTCGGTTCTATCGAATGGTGGAGAAAAGGAATTCTTTGTCCCTCCGGGAGGTCAGTTAGGGTCATCCACAGATGGCGTTGTGCGATGACCACCTCAGCCATGCCTCTGCCTTATGCAATAGCTGCTGTCCCCATCATGCGGAGCACAAAGTCTGTTGCCCCGCGGGCTTCATCTAGTACGTCGGCGGCAGCTTGCTTGTCTGTCGTTACCTTGAGCTCCTGCAGTTTTTCGGCCAGGTACGCTTGCATCATGGCAGACGCGTTCATTGCGCGTGTCGCGAGGCCCTGAGCTCTGTAGCATTTCTCGAGCAGAGAAGCCGAGGCTTGACAGGCTTTGCTGGGCAGAGTTGGTTTTGTCCCGGATGACCTGGGAGCCAGGTGAGACGCCAGCGTGTCCTCCATTTGAGGCACATTGGCTATTCCCGCTGCATCCATCCCATCCACGTCAAGGAACTGCGAGAGCGGTAGCAGCATGGGAGCTCTGGGTTGAGACCAGGTGCGAGTCAGCTCTGTGAGGAAATCCGGAAAGATGGGCATTCTTTGCCTCATGGCGGACTGCTGTTTTGAGTAAAAATTATTTCTTGCCAACCTCGTGACTTGTTGACGAGGTGGAGGCTCCGGCCACGGGATCTGCAGCGCGTCCGTTGCTCTGCGACACAAGCCGAACAGAGTAGGGATGGAAAAGTCAGTCTCCGGGAGCACAGGTGACGGGATGCGAGAGAGGTCTTCTCCCTGTTCCTCGTACTCAACGTCGGCGTCATCCGCAGAAAATTCACCTGAGGCTGATATCGAGATCTCGTCCTCGTTCATCAAGCCTCGAGTGTCGAAGTCGGCTGTTAAGTCCCTGATGGGAGCCAGCGTATCCAGGCTGTCGCCCCATTCGACTTGGGTGCTGTCCTCCAGAGCCATGCTCTCGAGCTCCGGCGTGGGAGTGAGAGGCTCAGTAGTGTCCGGGTCTGTTGGCGCCGCAGCAGCGCCCATGGCTTTAGCGACGAAGTCCGCCCGGTGCCTCCTCACCGCTTCCAGCATCTGGCTGCAGTGTGGGCAAGAGTCGGGCGCGTCCAACGCCATCTTCGCATGCAGCATCCCCAGGCAGACGGGACAGGCCTTGTGGGTGTCCGTCACCGAAAGGGAAAAACCGCATCCGCTGGGGCAGGCGCGCGAGGTTGGGCTCGCCGTCCTGCTAGTCTTTTTCGGAAGTCTTGTCTTTCGCTTTCCTTTCTCCGGAGGCATGTCCGAGATAAGACGAGCGAGTCTTTTTTTGAGACATCTCCTCCGTTGCGTCGCTTTCGCTGTCTAGCCTGCTACGAATTAGCAGAGGTAGCGGTGTGACGCAGTTAGCGCCGTCGAGCGAAGCAGTCTGCGGAAAGAGAAGAAGAAAAAACTTCGGGGTTAAGGGAAAATGTGCCGGACTAGCTTTCGCTAGCCTGGCAGTACGCAGGAAGAATTCTCTGTATGCCCTGTGTAGGGAGCAAGCTCACCTCTGGTCGAGCAATAAAGCAACAGAGAAGTCCCGCGAAGAGAAAGTTCAGGTTTAGCGAGGTGAAGGGCAATAAGAGGACGTTGGATGGGCATCAGCGCCTTAAATACCCAGAGGGCGGGGTCTGTGGCGTGACGCTGACGCCCCTGCCGTAAAGGCGTGAATGTATTCCTTCAGGTAATCGCGCGGGGTGCAATTTCCCATAGCAATTATGTTGCACCGAGAGACCTGACTGATAAGGGAACTTTTTTTAAGCAGTCCTGCTTTATTTTGCCGTTCCTTTTTTTCTTTCAGACACGGTTTCAGAAACACTTCCTCTCTGAGTGATGCTTTCATTACAAGGTTTAACTCCAGGGTTGGTGCTAAATACAGTACTCATTTTCTTCCCACACACTTATGGGAATTTTCCAAATGGCTCTTTCGTCTTTCTTTGTTTCATCAGTGAATTTTTCTTCTCATTGTTTCCCACTCATTGACACATATTTTTTATAATTGCCAATAAGGCACTTTGACCAGTTTACCGTGTAATTTTTATTTCACCACAAAGAAATTTGAAACCCATCCATTTGACTGCTGACTTATCAGTTATGGTTTCTTGCCTAAATTGGCTGCTTTAAATAGCCCAACATAAAAGTTTGCTGATAGATTCACATTTTAGTAATTTGAAAATGATGGACTTTGAGACTTTTTACTGTAAATGCACCAGCATAATTTTATATTGAAGATCTGTGACACATTCCTATGTTGCAGGAGAATAGATCATTGTTTTAAGTTATCAGCTTGAATTCCACTTTAACAGGTGTCATTAACCTTGAGACCTTCAATTTACAGGCAAGTACCTTCATGTCTAATTATTCCCTGTGGCCAGAAGACAAAGGCTGACATTAATGTTTTTTTACCCA